>OU612070.1:29109130-29389538 GCA_914767715.1 Membranipora membranacea | reverse complement strand
AACCCCGAACCCCGAACCCCGAACCCCGAACCCCGAACCCCGAACCCCGAACCCCGAACCCCGAACCCCGAACCCCGAACCCCGAACCCCGAACCCCGAACCCCGAACCCCGAACCCCGAACCCCGAACCCCGAACCCCGAACCCCGAACCCCGAACCCCGAACCCCGAACCCCGAACCCCGAACCCGAACCCCGAACCCCGAACCCCGAACCCCTAACCCGAACCCCGAACCCCGAACCCCGAACCCCGAACCCCGAACCCCGAACCCCGAACCCCGAACCCCGAACCCCGAACCCCGAACCCCGAACCCCGAACCCCCCAACCCCGAACCCCGAACCCCGAACCCCCAACCCCGAACCCCGAACCCCGAACCCCGAACCCCGAACCCCGAACCCCGAACCCCGAACCCCGAACCCCGAACCCCGAACCCCGAACCCCGAACCCCGAACCCCGAACCCCGAACCCCGAACCCGAACCCCGAACCCCGAACCCCGAACCCCGAACCCCGAACCCCGAACCCCGAACCCCGAACCCCGAACCCCGAACCCGAACCCCGAACCCCGAACCCCGAACCCCGAACCCCGAACCCCGAACCCCGAACCCCGAACCCCGAACCCCGAACCCCGAACCCCGAACCCCGAACCCCGAACCCCGAACCCCGAACCCCGAACCCCGAACCCCCGAACCCCGAACCCCGAACCCCGAACCCCGAACCCCGAACCCCGAACCCCGAACCCCGAACCCCGAACCCCGAACCCCGAACCCCGAACCCCGAACCCCGAACCCCGAACCCCGAACCCCGAACCCCGAACCCCGAACCCCGAACCCCGAACCCCGAACCCCGAACCCCGAACCCCGAACCCCGAACCCCGAACCCCGAACCCCGAACCCCGAACCCCGAACCCCGAACCCCGAACCCGAACCCCGAACCCCGAACCCCGAACCCCGAACCCCGAACCCCGAACCCCGAACCCCGAACCCAGAACCCAGAACCCCGAACCCCGAACCCCGAACCCCCGAACCCCCGACCCCCCACCCCCGACCCCGAACCCCCGACCCCGGACCCCGAACCCCGAACCCCGAACCCCGGACCCCCGACCCCCGACCCTGGACCCCAAACCCCAAATTTCTGGAAAACTTTTTAGAATTAGAAAATTAGAAAAAAATGATATAGGCTACAAGTTTTCTTAGAATCGGCATATCTTAGTCTTTATCTAATTTAGACGAATTTAGAAGTATTTTAGAATTAGAATATCTTAATCTTGATCTAATAAAAAAATACTTAGGGTAAGAAAATCCATTTCTTAATCTAACTTTGAAAAGTTTAGAAAATTATTAGAATCCTTGAAAATCTTCAATCCTGCACCTAACTGCGGGTTACTTGCATAAAAACTGGTAAGGTTATATAATCAATGAAATCCTGAATTCCCTTGCACAAGGAGTCAATTCCTTGGTGTAACACCTCAGCTAACAAAATTGGTGTGGCCCATTTGATAAATGATACAGTACATCACATGGTTGAAGGCAGTCAAACACCATCATTCATACTATCAATATTTTCACATATTCAATGCGCTAGGCTGATGATCAATCATTTGCCAGAAAATCATGATGAGGTTTGAGGCCAAAATATATGACTATTTACCTATGAATTGCAATAAAAAAGAATGCAAGGATGTTTTTATCATTGCAAGTCAAGGATTATAAAGATTTACCGTAAGAATACAACTAAAACACAACTGCCATTGCTTGCTGTCAATTCAAGTTGCTGCAGTATTTTTCATAGGGTTGTGATGAATGACATCATTAGAATACAATTAAATCACCGTAATATCAATATACCATAAGCCTCTAATCAATTTCCCGTACTAGTTTTCTGTGTGCACTGTATGCTCTATCTACACAATTGATTCCTATTGATTATTCATAGGTTGAAAGTAAAGACCTAAAGAAAATCAAGTCGCCACACATTAAGGTTATTTTGCAGTATGGGCATCACAGTTTCAACCGTGTTTCCATAGTTTTATGATCTATCGTATTTATCAGGCTCCCCAATTGTTGTGTTTGCATGTCAGGAATTCCAAGCCAACTTAGCTTTGCAGATTGACTTGCAGTGACAAGATGAATCTGTAACATAAACATGAATGCCAGATTTGACTCTGGTAAACAACTGAGAAGCTGACACTGGCTGATGATGTAACTATTTTTGCACAGTGAAATTTGGTAGGATGGCCCATTAAATAATGGTATGAAGTTCCTCCTTTGACTAAGTTATAGCTTTATTGGAGTAGAAAACCACTCTTACAGGAGTAGGTTTGACTTTGAAAGGGTTAATATCGTAAGTGTTTATCATGCGTCTAGTCCGGAAACCGGACGATGTAATAGGGGTTGACTTAAGGGCTGGGCTGCATTAACTGTGCCCATGTTGCCCTCAGTTTGCAGGCAGGTCGGAGCACACATGTGGCATGAACTCTCAGCAGGCGGTGGCAGGGATCGAACCCACCACCTTCAACCCTTGCGCTCAGAGGAAGGCACTCTAACCATCTGAGCTATCTCCTACTCCTTTAACGTCCATGCTTTGATTCTCACAGGTACCGGCAAGACGAGGACTTTAAAAACTTTAATCAACAGCCTACAATTCAGTGCAGAAAGTATAGTTGTCTGTGGAGCCACATGGCTAAGTAGTTTGATTCTATCGGAGGGCCTGAATGCCATCAGAGCTGAGACTCTGCACCGTGCCTTCGGACTAATGGATGGGAGGTTAGTTTACTGTTACACAATCCCTTTGAGATAAAATCCCGAGCCGGTGGCCTCATTAAAACAAACTATATAAGAACTTTTGTGACACGTCTAGGAGACACCACCTCAAAATGGCAACCCATGAGGCATAGTGAATGAGGTTTCCCTACGCATAGCTTTTTCAAAAGTTGAAGACTCACCAATTTATTTCACATTACACTATCTCTGATCTGCAGCTGTATTAGAATGAGGCCCTAGTCACACGCAAACAAGATGGGCCTGGAAGATCTAATCCATAAAAATAAAAGAGTTCACAACTTACATCAATATCATCACCATTACCTTCACAGCATCAGTTAAATAAGACCATAAACATATAAATTATATTTATTGTAGCGGCTCTCTGGTATTAATTGAAGTGCTTTAGTTTTACTGATGCTATGTGGCATAAATTCTGTTATTGGATTCTCACTATCCACGATAAAACCGTGAAACTAAAATAATAAGGTTAACATATACCATTTTTGTAAATGTTTCGAGAATTTTTATATAAAATGAGTCATATAAAACAAACTATTCTTGAGAACAGCACAGCTGTAAAACAATTGTAAGACTAAACATTAGATAACAATGGCTCAAAATTAGTGCAAATTATTCTAAATCTAATTACGCAAATTACAAATAAAAACAGGTTATTCCTGGATTGTGAAATATATTACGACTAAATGATAAAATGTAAATTTACCTAGATTACACCATGCAAGGAGAGGCTATTTAGTGGTTGCAGCTTATGTTAGGGCAGTTGACTATAAGTAGCTATTGAGATATAAAATATTATTCGTATAATTCAGAATAATATATAATGTCAGAAAAGTACCAGAATAATTCTGATTTTACAATACTTTGTGTCCAGATTTCACATGTTGTATTATTATCATTATCTTTATTACTGGCCATTGGTAGCAGACTAAAAATTAGCAGCGACCCTTATAGGTTTTTGTAGAAAAAGAGGAGGCATCCTGGGTTTGTGCTGCTGGAGACGTAGTGATGAAAAATTGTCGAAAACTTAGTTAAAAACAAAATGAATTGAGTCCTTCACTATCAGACCATCTCTGGATTTAGTGCAGTGAAATCATGTAGTGCAGTGTATCAAATTTGGGTTTTATAGATGCTTGATAAGAAGAGTTTGTTATTGTTTGCAATTGAAATATTGCTATGGAAATTTAGGTCTATAAAAATGTTTATTTATGCCAGGGTTTGTTCCATACCACAGATCTTAGATTTATCAACATAGGGCCAGTAAACATGCCTGGAAAATCATAAGAAAATTTAACTAATTAGTCATAGTAGGGTTTCTTACACACCACAGATCTTAGATTTATCAACAAAGGGACAGTAAACAAGCCTGGATGGATAATCTTGATGAAATGTAACTAATTATTGATAGAACATTACATTTATAGTATTTATATTTTATGAATACGACAATAGGATTAGGCCTAGCAATCCCGGAATTGAGGGTCACTTTCATGTTCTTTTGTTACAATACTTTGATTAGAGCATGCCCTCATTCAGCCAACCGATTTAATTATAATTGCATCTTGTTCATTCGGGGGGGGGGGGAAGCTGACAGCTATCGTGGATTAAGTTTAAAAAATATTGTTTAGGGATAAAATCATATGCAAGAGTGCTCTTTGTCGATTTTTCCTCTGCTTTTAACACCATTTTACCACATATATTGGCTGAGCGTCTATCTAATCAAGGGGTCCCTGTCATTTTTACCAAACTTATTGTATCTTTTCTTAGTAACCGTACCCAACGTGTGCGTATAGGAGACCATAAGTCACCGAATCTTGAATCCAGTACAGGATGTCCACAAGGCTGTGTTTCATCCCCTCTTTTATTTTCCATCTATACTGTCGCTATCAGATCACAACATCCAAATGTTCACATTTTAAAATATGCTGATAACATGGCCATTGCAGGCCTTTTAAACCATAAGGAATCAGATCAGTCTTATTTTGATGCTATAAATAATCTATAAAGTTTCTACCTGGTGTATAGAGAGCAATCTCATTTTAAACACAGATAAAACCAAAGATATGGTCCTTGATTTTAGCAGAACCCACACTGTGACTTCTTCTGTTTTTATTGGTATTCAAGAGATCGAAAAGGTATGTGATTCTAAATACCTGGGTACTATTTTTAGCGATGATCTCAAATGGCATAATAACTCTGATGCTATTTATAAGAAACTTAAAAGCAGATTTTATGCTTGTTTCAAATTTAAATCATTTAATCCGTCCTATGAGCAGTGTCAGCATTTTATCCAGACTCTGATTTTACCTATTCTTATGTACAATGCTGAGCTATGGTTTTATTCATGTACCGAAGGTGAACGTAACATGCTGCTCAAACCTTTTACCCGTGCTAAATTCAACTGTGATATTAAGGAACTAGTCACTCAACGCATTTTTAGAACTGCAGCAGATTTTTATAGAGACCCAGATCATATTTTAAACCACTGTTATGTGAGCATTAGGAACTATTTTATTTGTAGCAAATCGCGAACTGTACGCTTTTTCAACAGCTTTGTGCCGAACAGTATTCGCATTTTAAATGACGTAGCCTTCATGCCACACTAGTTTTACCTCATCATTGATTTTGTGTAACCAATAAATCTTATCTTATGGTGCGTAAAAAACTACTTTTCCCCAAGATGACCTGTATTTTATTGTCCTATATCTTCCTGATGGTAGCTGTGGTAAAAAGTTGTTTATAAAACGTTCATCATCATGTACGTAGTTTAGTATCAGGTTTTTAGTTCGATTATCTTTAATGCTATGAAGGTCACTTATGTTTTGAATATTTAGATGGTTAGCGTCTTCAAAAAACTTTCTCAGTCGATGTATACAAAATAGGCAGACAGTATGTGCAATGAAGAGGGAGTTCATTGGTATGTGAGAATAGAAATAATAACACTTTTAAATAGCATTGGTGAGAGAAGTTTGGTACTAAAGTGACAAAAGATTTTTACGTATGCATCCTCTGAGAGGCTTAACAAGATCATCAATATGAGACTCAAAACGTAATTTATTTTGTTTATTTATTATCAATTAAAACTCCCAGGTACTTATCATTATCACATAATTCAATTTCTATACCATCTAATTGCAGAGTTGTACTGTCCGGTTTATCTCTTTTGGTACATAAAAGCATTTATTGAGTTTTGGATGGATTTAAAGATAGATCTAGTTGTTTGCACAATGTTGACACTCTGTTATTCTTTTTTAAATAAGCCTGCAGATAATTATTAGGTGTCGTCTGCATATTTGAGAATGGTGACGTTACTGCAGCACCCAGAGACAAGATGATTAGTATATATAGAGAACAAAAGAGGACTGAGTACAGAGCCTTGATTTGATTGTTTTGATTTGATTTGATTTGTATTCATTCAATCATCATGACAGATGGTACAGAATGCGAGCGATGGTATGGCATAGTAAAAACAACACACTAAAAATTATTCATATACTAGATCGTTGTCATGATAGGTCATGAAAAAATTAAAAAAACCTTTTCTCCGCCTTTCAGTCCTGCAGAGTTTTGGCCGAAAAATTTGTATAGCTCAAGAGGATGTTCTGGAATTATTGTTGAAAAGTAGTTCAGTAAAAAGAGGATGTGATTCATTATTCACTATATGCAGAAAATGTGAATAAGAGATATCAAAAAGAAAATCACAGAGTTTTGGGATGCCTATGACTGATAATCTATGATCGTATTCTAAATCTGGAAAAATTAGAGCTGCTTGTTGTATCTTTTCAAGTCTGTCGCGGTTATGTTCGCCTAGCAAGGAATACCAGGCCGGAGCAGCATAGCTAAGCTTTGAGCGTATGTTGCTCAAATAAAAAGCTTTTAAGCCATCACTGTTTAGTCCAATTGTCTTTAGTTTCCTCATTTAAAATAATCTTGAGCTACATGCTGATACTAAAGAGTCTACATGTTTGTTAAAAGACAACTTATTATCAATAAAAACCCCTAAAATTTTTGTGAATGAATTTGGGGAAAAAGATAAATCATCAACCACAACATCTTGTTTATAATGATGCTTATGGCTCAAACTAGAGTTCATCACCTCGGCCTTTTCTGGGTTCAGCTGCATGCTATTATCTGCTGCCCATTTTTGAGTGGATAAAACTGCTGGTGACACTGCTGATGTATTGTCATAGTTGGTGACTGACGTATATAGAAGGTGGTGTCATCAGCGTATTTAATATGATTGAAACCTTCAGCAGAAAGATCATTGGAGAATATGAGCCATAACACGGGGCCCAGCTTGGTTCCCTGAGGGGCGCCTACACTGCTGCATATATAGCTTGATTGCCGATCTCCATACCTGACACATTGCATTCTCATAGCTAGAAAGTTTGATATTATATTGTTGTGTTCCTGTATATGTTGTTATAGATTTAAATATGATTTTGTTGGCTATTGTTCTTTGTGTTCTGCAGGTTAAAAAGCTTGCTACCCAATTTATTCCGTGTGGATCGAGATGTTTCAGCAGTCTGGTAGTAAATGCTGGATATCTATAGTGTTGAAGGCCGATGGGAAGTCTAAGAAGAGGCAGCGTGCGTAGTATGATGAGTTTTGATCAATAAAGTTATTGATTGTAGTTGTGAGGCATAGTACGGCATCCTGGGTGGAGCGGCATGCTCTGTAGGCAAACTGATATTTATCTAGATGTGTATTCTCAGTTATGTATATTTCCATGGTTTTAGCTAGTGAGTGCTATAGGTCTAAAATGCGAGTAGGTTTGGTGATTTTAGGTAGAGGTTTGATGGTTGCAGTTTTCCATATTTTCGTTGTTGTTTCTGAATCTGGAGAATTTCTTAATAGTCTTGTAATGACAGGAGCTAGTTGATCGGCGCACAGCTTGATAACCTTAGGTATAAGTCCATCAGGGCAGGTGTAGTATTGTAAACAGTCCCCCGCGCGAAAACAACCCCGGGACACTTTACAATATTGTAAACTGTCCCGGGGACACTTTACAATAAAAACAGGCCTATTGTAAACTGTCCCCCCCTATTGTAAACTGTCCCCCCCTATTGTAAACTGTCCCCCCCCCCCTATTGTAAACTGTCCCCCCTATTTGTGACTGTCCATATCGAGTGCCCAGCTGTTTATCACCATTCTAAATGGGTCAGATCATCTAACTGGAGCATACCATGATGTTCTGGCTGCCACTATGATGGCCAAAGTTGTACCATGGGGATGGTGGTGGTATCTCATTGAATGAGTGTATAAAGCCTCTTTTTCATATGGTACTTGGAGATCTATTTTTCGGAAACACTAGTTTTTTGAAGCTCCTATGATTTAGAGATGTCTGGTTTGCGAAGAAAGGTGCACTAAGCCAACAGTGGATAGATGTGTAGTTGCCACATCACAGAACACACATACTTTCATTGCAGGTTCATGAGCCGCGCGAAAACAACCACCCCATTCATTCATCATAAAATCTACCTCCGTCAAGCATTTGCCTAGGAGTGATGGCAGTCAGTCACAAGTGAGACCTGGAGAAATAATTAATTTGAGCTTTTCATATTGTGCCGCCTGGTATTGGACTGTAAAATATTGCTTAAGCCGCGCGAAAACAACCACCCCCTCCCCCCCCCCCCCCAAAGTGTCTTATAAAGATTATCTGTCAAAAAGTCTCAATCATAATGAACCATGATTTGGCAACCATAATGTGATAGTCATAAGGTGACTGTGTACCAATTTTCAGAATAGTAGGTCAGAACTTAATGACACAACGGATGATATGTTGTTCTTTGCAAGTTCATGAGCCGCGCGAAAACAACCACCCCATTCATTCATCTTGAAATCTACCTCAATCAAGAATTTGCCTGTGAGTGATGACAGTCAGTCACAAGTGAGACCTGGAGAAATAACCACTTTTGAGGTTTTCATATTGTGCGGCCTGGTATTGCCCTGTAAAACATTGCTTAAGCCGCGCGAAAACAACCACCCCCCCAAGCTGTCTTATAAAGATTATCTGTCAAAAAGTCTCAAACGAAATGAACCATGATTTTCTAGCAATGATTTGATTGTCATGAAGTGACTGTGTACCTAATTTTGGATTAAAAGGTTGGAAATTAATGACACAACGGATGATATGTCGTTCTCTGCAAGTTCATGAGACGCGCGAAAACAACCACCCCATTCAGTCATCTTGAAATCTACCTCAATCAAGCATTTGCCAGTAAGTGATGAAAGTCAGTCACATGTGAGACCTGGAGAAATAACAACTTTTGAGTTTTTCATATTGTGCCGCCTGGTATTGCCCTGTAAAACATTGCTTAAGCTGCGCAAAAACAACCACCCCCCAAAGTGTCTTATAAAGATAATCTGTCAAAAAGTCTCAATCATAATTGACCATGATTTGGCAGCCATAATGTGATTGTCATAAGGTGACTGTGTACCAAATTTCAGATTAGTAGGTCAGAACTAAATGACACAGCGGATGACATGTCGTTCTTTGCAAGCTCATGAGTCGCGCGAAAACAACCACCCCATTCAGTCATCTTGAAATCTACCTCAATCAAGCATTTGCCTGTGATTTATGAAAGTCAGTCACATGTGAGACCTGGAGAAATAACGACTTTTGAGTTTTTCATATTGTGCCGCCTGGTATTGGACTGTAAAATATTGCTTAAGCCGCGCGAAAACAACCACCCCCCAAAGTGTCTTATAAAGATTATCTGTCAAAAAGTCTCAATCATAATGAACCATGATTTGGCAGCCATAATGTGATTGTCATAAGGTGACTGTGTACCAAATTTCAGATTAGCAGGTCAGAACTTAATGACACAACGGATGATATGTCGTTCTTTGCAAGTTCATGAGCCGCACGAAAACAACCACCCCATTCATTCATCTTGAAATCTATCGTTATTTCTCCAGGTCTCACATGTGACTGACTTTCATAAATCACAAGCAAATTCTTGATTGAGGTAGATTTCAAGATGACTGAATGGGGTGGTTGTTTTCGCGCGACTCATGAGCTTGCAAAGAACGACATGTCATCCGCTGTGTCATTTAGTTCTGACCTACTAATCTGAAATTTGGTACACAGTCACCTTATGATAATCACATTATGGCTGCCAAATCATGGTCAATTATGATTGAGACTTTTTGACAGATTATCTTTATAAGACACTTTGGGGGGTGGTTGTTTTTGCGCAGCTTAAGCAATGTTTTACAGGGCAATACCAGGCGGCACAATATGAAAAACTCAAAAGTCATTATTTCTCCAGGTCTCACATGTGACTGACTTTCATCACTTACTGGCAAATGCTTGATTGAGGTAGATTTCAAGATGACTGAATGGGGTGGTTGTTTTCGCGCGGCTCATGAACTTGCAGAGAACGACATATCATCCGTTGTGTCATTAATTTCTAACTTTTTAATCCAAAATTAGGTACACAGTCACTTCATGACAATCAAATTATTGCTAGAAAATCATGGTTCATTTCGTTTGAGACTTTTTGACAGATAATCTTTATAAGACAGCTTGGGGGGTGGTTGTTTTCGCGCGGCTTAAGCAATATTTTACAGTCCAATACCAGGCGGCACAATATGAAAAACTCAAAAGTCGTTATTTCTCCAGGTCTCACATGTGACTGACTTTCATCACTCACAGGCAAATGCTTGATTGAGGTAGATTTCAAGATGACTGAATGGGGTGGTTATTTTCGCGCGGCTCATGAACTTGCAAAGAACGACATATCATCCGTTGTGTCATTAAGTTCTGACCTACTAATCTGAAATTTGGTACACAGTCACCTTATGATAATCGCATTATGGATGCAAAATCACGGTTCATTATGTTTGAGACTTTTTAACAGATATCTTTATAAGGCAGCTTGGGGGGAGGTTGTTTTCGCGCGGCTTAAGCAATATTTTACAGTGCAATACCCATCCTCACAATATGAAAAGCTCAAAAGTAATTATTTCTCCCGCTCACACTTGTGACTGACTGCCATCACTCCTATAGGCAAATGCTTGACGGAGGTCGATTTTATGATGAATGAATGGGGTGGTTGTTTTCGCGCGGCTCATGAACCTGCAATGAAAGTATGTGTGTTCTGTGATGTGGCAACTACACATCTATCCACTGTTGGCTTAGTGCACCTTTCTTCGCAAACCAGACATCTCTAAATCATAGGAGCTTCAAAAAACTAGTGTTTCCGAAAAATAGATCTCCAAGTACCATATGAAAAAGAGGCTTTATACACTCATTCAATGAGATACCACCACCATCCCCATGGTACAACTTTGGCCATCATAGTGGCAGCCAGAACATCATGGTATGCTCCAGTTAGATGATCTGACCCATTTAGAATGGTGATAAACAGCTGGGCACTCGATATGGACAGTCACAAATAGGGGGGACAGTTTACAATAGGGGGGGGGGGGGACAGTTTACAATAGGGGGGGACAGTTTACAATAGGGGGGGACAGTTTACAATAGGCCTGTTTTTATTGTAAAGTGTCCCCGGGACAGTTTACAATATTGTAAAGTGTCCCGGGGTTGTTTTCGCGCGGGGGACAGTTTACAATACTACACCGGCACCTTTTCCTGAGTTCAGACTATTTAACTGTTTGGCGACAGCATAATCATTTATATTCAATGTGGGTGCACTTGGGTTTGGGTCAGCTGGAGTAGGAGCGATAGTTTCTGGCTTTTCAAATCTAGCGAAGAAAGAATTTAGGCCGTCTGGGCTGAAGTTAGTGGCAGTAGGCTGTTTAGAGTCTTTTGGTGGTAATCCAGTGATTTTTTATGTCATTCCAGTCATTGGCTGGGTCATCCGCCAGGTGTTCTTGGATTTTGTGGGTGTATTTTGCCCGAGATTTTTTTCTTTCCTTTGGATAGTTTCTTTTTATATTTGTGATATGTTTTTTTCCGTCCTAATGGGCTTGTTGCTTTGCATCAATTAAATCTATTCAGTTATACAGATGATCTAAAATTGATTGTGCAGCCGTTTTGTTTTCAATAGTACATGCAGTTCGTCTAGTTTACGATATATAGATTGAGCGTTGGTGAGTACTATTGCTGGTAGGGGGACTTTACTGTTGCAGGTTGAATGACGGACACGAACTCCGGCTCTTTTGCCCGCTTCCTAGATCGTGATAATCCAGGCTCTATTTCTTTTATTAGCTGGTTATACTGTGAGCTCCATATATTTTTAATATAGTGCTTATTTAGAGAATTTTTGATATCGACGATAGATTTGTAGTCATCGTTTTCTAAGCTCTTCACGTCTTTTGGATGGCAAATAAGGGTGATTATGAGCAACAGTAGAATAAATAAAAGGCTGCAATACCTGCACCATCATGTTGACAGTTATACAATTACAGACAAAACTCCATCCAATTTAAGGATTACCCAGCGGGCAATTAGTTGTCTAAACTGAGTTGGAAAAAGGTTACCAGAAGAGGCTGAACACTGTTGCCAATTGTATGCCATATGGACCGGTGGAAGAAGTTGCCAAAAGGGGATTTTTAGCAACCTCTTCAAGAAGTTTAATATAGGTTTTATATCCTTCTCAGAAAAGGATATAACAGGGATATTGTTAACAACTGTCTCTATCCAATATTAAAATTGAATAGTTCATTTATTTGTTATATGTATTTATTTCTTACGTTACTCATGAGTCCTGTAGGGGAGTGAGTCAGGGGTACTGTCTGAGTGGGACTGCTGTGCAAGGCTTCTGCCTTGCTTAGATCATTTAGCCTAAGAGTTTAAAGACTCAGCTGGAATCAATTTATTCATGCCACAACAAATGCATCATTTCATGATCACCACTTTTTGTGTTGAGTGGCAAGTGGTGCCAGAAGCAGTTGATTCAATCAATGGCCACGTATTTGCCAGTTTCAAATTTCTTGGATGTGATACTGGTTCACAGGAATTAAATAGGGATGCTGATTTCTTATTTGGTTGTTTGGTATCTGGGTGTAGAGAATTCTCGATAATACTCAATCCGCTAGGGGAGATAAATGCTACTTTGGTCTGCGAATTACATCGACCTCGCATTGACAACCATTTTTACACTCAGCCTAGACTTCCGTGTACTATTGAACAAAGTGAGGAATAAACTGTTCTCATGCTGGAGCCATACTAATAGATGGTAAATGCATTATAATTTGAGTGTTAGCTATGCTTTGTCAGTCAAGAAAAGTTATTTCTGCAACCGCCAACGGCAAGAAAATAAAGCATAAAAGCAGAAGCATCTAAAACCACTTTTATCTGTTGCTGGCAAATGGGGATATGTGGCTCCCTCTGGCATACCTATCAAAGACAGGTGATGTCAGAGGATATTGGCCAAAAAAAAAGCTACCCATTGGCAACCTCTTCAAAAGGTTGCTGGCTAAGCCTTGCCGGCTGGGTAACATGATATATGGCAATTTAATATTGTATTGGTGATCATGTCTAATAGTTATTTTCATGGTTGAAAACTCTCAAATATTTTATGTCGAGATGCAGTGACCTCTGGAAGGTTCTTTTTAGGCAAAAAGTGCCCTTTTTAAATTGAGCCCTCTGTGCCTTGTTTTTGAGGTATTTTATTAGTTTATGCCATAGACTTAATATACTACCTAGACAGGCCAATAGCATTCAATACTGTCCCACTTAAATAGCGCGACATGAAGTAATTAGTTTGTGCTGTGAGTCATAGTTTACTATTATATCCATCAATGAAAAATGTGAAAAATCAAGGGACGCTGGGCATGATATCAGCCCCTGTCGAGCCCCTTATTATTCAAACACAAAGAAAATTGGTGAGTGTATGTAAAAGACCTTTCCGCACGAGATGGTATAAATAATTTTTCTCCAGAACCAGAACTTTTTATGATGAGAGACAATCATTAACCAATAAACATTGAAATAAAAACAGCCATTTACCCTCAGCACTTTCATTACTACTATACAAATGTAAAGAATACCTATAGCACAAGATCAGAAATATTTAAACTAAACCAGAACGTGTCATCATCTGAGAAAATGGAACTACATGTAAATATGAAACTCCAGAGGAAAAAGGATGGAAGCGTGTGACTCTAATAATTTCCAAAACTGGAAAATGAAATACTGTGGCCATACTTTTTTTGCCGATGCCGTTAAGGTTCTTTGAGTTTTTGAGTTTATCAATGTGATGTCGGAGTCAACAGTGTATGTCATTTCGAGTGATATTTGAAAAGTGTAATTCCTGTAATGATCATTAATTATTATTCTTATCGTTACATTCACATTACTCTTATTCAATAGTTAATAATTCCCATAAAAACTATTTCAGCTTCGATCTAGATGGAGCCCTGCAGGCATCTCTATACTTCTCAAGATACTGCAGCACATTCAACATTCAAGTGATTTCTGTATAATTGACAATGTCTCCTTACAGAGGGACTTTTTAGTTATTGCCAAAGGGATTGTTGCTGCTCATTAATTCAAAAACTTCTCTGGCTGTCTAAATAAAGGGTCCAGAAACGCTGTTTTGTGGCTCAGACTGGGTTCTATAGTAAAAGCCATTATTCATACTAAACCTTAGCTCATACCAACAAAAATTTATTGCATGCTGCGGAGGTTATTGCTTGTGAGCAGCTGTGTTGCATATCAGCACGCAACTCCCGACTGAGTCAGCAATAATGCTGGTTATTATTTGGCCAGAATTTGTTTTCCAGTCTTGGAAATTATTAGAATCACTGCTTCCATCCTTTTTCCTCTGTATTTTCATCATTACATGTAGTTCCATGTTCTCAGATGATGACGTGTTCTGTTGTAATAACTACTTTTTTTCACGCTGCTGTTTCCGTTAATAGGCCAAGGAAGCAATTGACATTCACTGTTGATGCTGATATCACATTGATAAACTCAAAGAACAGTACCGGCATCGGCAAAATTGAGTTTGGCCATGGTAAAGGCCATTAGATTTTGACCACAGTACTGAAGTATAATAATTTTAAGTAATTGTCAATATACTAGCTTCGTCATACGTACTCAGGAACAACAGCTATCTGTAGTTTGCATACTCATTTGACAGCACAGATCTATTCTTCCTTGTGAAGCGGCAATAAAATTAGCAATCCAATTTGAGCAGACTTGTTGTGTTCAGTCACAACTAGGAATAATTTTGAAGAAAAAAACGATGATGGTGGTGGTGGTGATAAGATCTGGCTCATACAAAAAAATATTTTGATATTGTGTTATAGGTATTCTTTACATTTTTATAGAAGTGATGGAATTGCTGAGGGTAAATGGCTGTATTTATTTCAGTGTTTATTGGCCAATGATTGTATTTCATCATAAAAAGTTCTGGTTCTTGTGACAAATTACTAATACCATCTTGTGCGGGAAGGTCTTTTACATACACTCACCAATTTTCTTTGTGTTTGAATAATAAGGGGCTGGACAGAGGCTGATATCTTGCCCAGCGTCCCTTGATTTTTCACATTATTTCATTGAATGGTATATAGTAAACTATGGCTCACAGCACAAACTAATTACGTCATGTCGTCCTATTTAAGTGGGACACATTATGAGCAGTGAAGCATAAGCTTTGTCCTGTCTAGGTAGTATATTAAGTCTATGGTTTATGCTTTCACCATATATAGGAGGCATGGCACTAACTGGAGGTGTGACATTTTAGTGAAATTTTATGATTTTAGGCCTCCTGTCTTCGAGACTTGAAATTGATTTTCGCTTTAGAAATATGTCCATTTCTGACCCCTCATTACATGCATGGATCAAAACTCGATAATATCGTTGTTTGACACTATAATACTAAGATTTATTTGGGGAAAATAGAATAGTGAATATGGATAGAAAGCTATAAATGTATATATACACTGCTACAGAAAATTTAGCTCAATTACTGACAGTACCTGCAAAAAGGGAAATCAGTGAAATTGAAAAGCGGCAAATGAAGACCTTATGAAGTTATGGTACCTGGTATTTATCATCCCGATATCAACGGAGACACCCGCAATAAGTCTGTTCCTGTTTTTTTGTATGCTGTCAAAGGTCAAAATGTTGATCATCGATGAAATCAGCATGATCCCTCTCTCCCTCCCTCTCTCCCTCTCTCCCTCTCTCCCTCTCTCCCTCTGCAGCAAAAGTATGACTAATAACTATCATTCCATTATATCATAGTCAGAATTGCATGTGACATCATATAATAACCGTGGTGTAGTGGGTAAGAGCATGGACTGCTGAACACTAGGTCACTGGTTCGAGTCTGGGTGAAGGCAATGTTTTGACCAGCTACTACCATTTACAATGCCAGTGGTCTCGACCGGGAATTGTCCCGTCTCGTTGCCATCACTAATGCAAGATATCCAATCTTTCGTTACTCCACTCAAAAACATTTATAATTAAGTTATTTTTATTGGCAAACTTTTGCACGTCCGTAATCTTTACCGGGTAAGATATACCCGTATCATCAAGCTCCATATCATACGGCGTATAATTACTAAGTCTGGACGGATTATCATCCGCTGGGTGTAGATATGCATTCACCGACCGCAGAAAACACTTTTTATCCTTTAGAATGTCGGGGTTCTCGGCTCCTATTAACTTTACCAACCGTTTTTTAGTCGTTTTGGTATTGTAATCAATACCCAGCTGTCTCGCCACACCCCGTATTTCATCTAGGGGTGGATAACCGCTGTTATTCACATTTATCACAGCTTTCTTTACCTCCAAACTTTTCGGTGTTTTTACATAAGTACCACCTCTCAACGGTACATACTCGTAAAGCTCTATAAGAAACCTATTAACCATTTCCAATACCCATCCTGACCCTCTGGACGTATACTCATCCATTCCTAACTTCATCCTCTCTAATTGCTCCAAAATTTCTGCCTCCAAGCTCGTGTCTGGTAATATCACTCGAGGCATTTGACCGCGGGTTCCCCAAAACCTACTCGTGGCTTCATCACCGTCCGGCTTTACAAACCTGACCTCCAAACTAATCCTAAACTTCTTTCCGCGACCTAAAAGCTCACGAATTCTTTTTATAATAATTGGCATAGCTTGCTCTAAAACATAATCCACGTCACTAGACCGATAATCTCCCACATCGGCATAAAATTTGTTGGTCGTGTTATTGATAAACGTATTAACTAACTTAACTTCCGGAGCCTCCGCAGCGTTTCCCCCCAGCAGCTCTAACAGCTCAGCCTTCTTCGCTCTAGCCGTGAAAGCTATTCCCCTAGCCCTAGCTAAGGCTTTCAGCTCGTGTATCCTTAAATCTTGTACGGTAGTGTGCGGCGGCTTTACATTGTTATCTATAATGTTTTTCAAATCGGCTCTCTTCATACGGCTGACATTTTTAAATCCGCGCCTCTTTACCTCCTCCTTCAACCACCTCACATTTCAATCTCCAAACAAATTCCTGATGTCTTCAACCGGGGCAAGTAAACGTTTTACACCCTTCACTCTTATGGGTATACCAGTTCTGGTGTACCCTAACATTCTATTTATTATACAGATCTATTATAAAAATCCTTTAAGGATCAATTTTTAAAATAACCCAAACAAAATCTCAAGAAAAAAAAACAAGAGGATACAACTCACAAAATTTCTGAACAAAAAATACCCCGGGTGGAAAACTGCAAAACCTGGAACGGATTAGAGAGCTGCCAATAGCCCTTTAGTAGTATCCATAGACCTTAAGCCTATGGGTACAAATGAGTAGCCACAAAAATTCAAAAACAGAATGTTAGGGTACACCTTACGGCAGGGGTGCCCAACCTATGGCTCATGAGCCATCTCGGCTCATTTTGGCTTTTTGGGTGGCTCATTTTAATATTTGCAAATTTCACGCGCTTTTTGGCGCGAATTTCATGCATTCAATTCATGCATGTACAATGTACATTAAATGTATGTATAGTGTATACAAGTTCATTGCACTGGGTGCCTGCATTGTATATATGTGTGTAGAGTTGTCTTCTTGCAGACTTGCCAACCTAAATTTTCCAAAATAATTATAAAAATTTGCAAAATGCTTAAAATGCTTACAAAACTCCAGGGCGCCTCATATGACCAGAAATTGCCTCAAAAAAATGTTCATAATCTCACACAATGACTATGCTCTGGTATTTTTGCCAGCGCTTATACATGAATGAATATGATACATATATATCACTGACTGTTTCCATGTTGTCTACACGTGACGCAACGTGGTCAGCTCATTTGGTTTGTTTGATTTTTTAAATGGCTCATGTGAGAGAAAAGGTTGGGCACCCCTGCCTTACGGGGTTCCAGGAGGCTGTGTTTCCACACGCGATGTTTCCGGCCTTAAAAAGAGCGGTTCGTGTTTGCCTTTTCCCCTTCACCCATTTATTTTACTAATCCTTTAAGGGTAGGTTCAATCAATTTTCGAATCTTATCTCGTTTTATTTATTATACAAATCCTTTAAGGATCAATTTTTAAAATAACCCAAAAAAAAACAAACAAAACAAGAGGACACAACTCACAAAGTTTCTCAACAAAAAATACCCCGGGTGGAAAAACTGACCCAGATCATCCAAAAATACTCGGGCGAAAAAAGTGAGCCAGATCATCCTTTTCACATACTACTAATGGGCGTGTGTTCGGTGCAACAAAGTACAAAGGTATGTGAATATTAATCACAGCTAAATAACAAATATAATAATAAATAATTCTAAATGCATAGTCTTAGCGTCAGCCTACCTTGGTTACACTTTTGATCTAAAGCTCTTTTTGGCGAGAATGTGGTAGGGATGTGCCCCCCTACTGAGGCGGATGAGCTGGCATTTCTTTTTGAGGAGCGCTGCAGCTCAGTTGTCATGATGATCGTGTTTATCACCTTGCTGTATGGAAGGATGGACGGATTTGTGTTGGCTCCGTTGCAGCGGCCTCTTTGTGAGGAGAACATTTTTTTCAATAACATCACCGTTCATAATGGAAGCCTCGACTCATGCTCCAGGATGTGACTTCAGGATTCGTTTTGTGACAAACTGAAATCCATGGACTGTAGAGCACATGTCATCATACGCCTCTTGAGTAATGAAGGACCTAACAAAAGTTATGATAGTGGTTATATTAATGTGACTGCAGGAATAATTGAGTCTTGAGAATTTCAGCCCAGCTGTCATCGTACAGGGGTACAGCTATGATGTTATTTATATTGTGTCGCCTCTCTATTATTAGATAGGATGAAATAAATGATGTTATGATCAGTATGTCCCAAAGTGTTTTCATACCGATGTTTAGCAACGTCTTTGGATCTTTAACCTCATTCTATATTTTGTTAATACGGTGAAATCATACTTGGGGTCTCCTTTGGAACGGTTATACCAATCTGTAAAGAATTGCAGAGCCTGCAAGTTTTCCGCGAACCGAGCATCATCTACCGAGACATAAGATACTGTCGATAGTAGATTCTCCGTCAGCACGGCCATGCTTTGTAATCCCTGTATGGTCAGATTTAGGTCTGTCCTCTTGGACTCCTGCTGGTACATCTTTAAAACATAATACAGTTTAGAGGGTAATAGTGCTCGGTTTGACATTGGTAGAAGACTCCTTGACATTTCATGCATCAAAGTGCCTCATATATAAATAAGCCGCCATTTTGGTAGGCCATATGAAGAACTGCATTGGTTGCACAGAAAATCCACCGTATGTTATCTGATAAACTCATACTATGCCACTCAATTCCTGTCATCTCAACAACAGTTCTACCATATTCGATAATGGCAATGATATTTCTGTAATTTTAGTGGGGAATTGCATAAGTGTGGTAATATCATAGCTAAGTCAGCTTTTAGGCAAGGACGGCGAATTTCCATATTTAACCACCTGTATTGTTGTTTTGTTTGCAGCAAGTAAATGACGCTTCTAGGAGATTGAAGAAACAGCTATGACTATTATCTGAAAACATACTGGCATACCTTCATAAGATGCAACATATCCTTGTCCGTAGTTTGGAAGGCGAGGTGGTTACGCATCTTACCGCTGTCAGTAACGAATATATGCTCATTAGTGAGCTTATAGTGTAATCTCATGCTGTTGGATTCGTCATCCCAGTGGTCCCAGACGCAGATATCTGCTCCCAATCTCAGTCTCCTCTTTGCATTGGGCGTGTTACGTGAGTTAAGCATAGAATTTCTGATTTTTTTATCACATGCTGAAATTTTAACAATTGATAATATCAATTATGTTTTCTACTGGTTCCACATTCTGACTAACACTATTAAGATGTCACAAACAGGTTGCTTACTGATTTTTAAACCTTTGACCACTCGTAGCATTCGAACCATATTCAATAGACCCATTGCCTGGTTGTGTCAACTTTTTTCGGTCACTCTGAAATCTTTTTCCATTTCAAGGCCCCATTGCCCTTATCAAATATCGTGTACAGACCAGTATCTTCTCCTGCATTACAGTTTATGCTTTTGTACCATGTAGCCGAAATGCTAGCGGCAGTGAGTCAAAGTCAAGTGACATTTGCTTAATATTATATATATAATAATATTCAGAACAATATTCAATAAATTTTATACCATCAATATTAAACATGATCAACTACACTGTGTAATCTCTATGCACTATCAAGCTGATATCATCAACATACTATCACAGGGAAATTTCTCTTTCATAACATCAAGTTAAATCATTGCCATGTCATCAACAACGTAATAATCATCTTGAAACACTTACACATGGATTCATCACAGCAGCTACCTACTGTGATGGCCTGTTTGGGTTTGTGATTATATAGGCCTCCTGTGACCTGAGCTCCCTGTCACCATGTAGTCTGAGGAATTTTCGATTATTGGCTCCTCCATCCATGAGCATCCCTTCTACCTGTGTGATAAACTATAGTCTTAGCCGTAGCGAATGGTAGTAGTGGCTCCCGGTGTATAAACCTGTACACTGAATTAAAATACTTGGTGAATGATAAAACCTTTTGGTAATGTAGCCCCCCACCCATATATAAAGACAATTGAATATTCAATGTGAAAATAGTTAAATGTGAACAAGCACTGATGATATATTCTCCAGTTCTGGTGACTGAATTGAATTCATCAGTCAAGCCAGCCCAGAAATTTTCTATAGCATATGTCCGAGAAAAGTATCATCCTCAAAAAATCTAAGTTTTCCCGCTTAAAGTTAGCATATTGCTGATTGTTGCCTGAAGATAAATGTGCTTCAAACTGCTCTGAATCTGTCTATGAAGCCCAAATAAGTTTTCAAGGCGATTTGTAAAAAATGCTTTTCATATCCCCAACCATCCCACAATAACTTTGAGGCAGAGAGGGAGGTCTTCTATCTCTTGATGCAGTAATTTCTTTACATTTTGTCAGTATTGAATTGTATTGTCAGTATGAATCCCAACAGTACCGATGCCAATCTTACTTCATTTTTGAATGCGTGTGTATGGTTTGTCCTAGTCACCATGATTAATTTTTTGTATATTTATCTTAGCGCAAATATTAACAAGCGATGCTATCCAAACAAAAAGAAGGCCTCTTCTTGTCCTCACCCATGAAAACTTTGTCCGTGAAACTCATCACAACAGCTAACCTATGTCAGGCCATCATTGCATTGCAGTGGGCAAATATGATGGATTATACTGCACAGCCCCCTTACTTTCTCACAAAAATACAGGCCTGTATAATATAAATCCCTGGCTAAGAATGCAATAACAAGTTGATAGTGACTTTGTTGCTGTCTGATCTGGTTTTGTCATCCAGATTGTGGTTATTTTGCCTCAAATAACTTGAAAAAACCTGAAACTTTATTGATAAACCCATTGCTGTCCAAGGCAGCAGCGCTAACTCTACAACCAGAAGTGGGAGTGGCCGTCAAATAACGCTGATTGGCTATTCGCATTTTATGCGCAAGTGGAAGGTCTCTATATCTATAGTCTCTGGTACAACTAAATACCACCAATATGTCAATAGAAAAACAGACTGTGGAAACGCTGCCAATGCCATGTCTCTACACTCCTGGCCTTTGTGCAAGACTTACAACTGAAAACATTATTGAGGAAATAACAATAACACACCTTAAAATCGTAGTGGTCTAGCTTGTCCACCACCTCCCAAACAATCTCCATCAACTCTGCTGCATGAGCTTCTGTGGTGCAGAAGTAGGCGACAGGCCACTTAAAACCGGTGTAACCAAGGAACACAAATTGCAGGACATGTGTGGCTAGGTTTGTGAATCCTCCTAGAATGAAATGATTTTGCTTTATTATGCTATTGACCATGTCTAGCAATAGCATTAACACTGGTCATGAGACAAAAAATTAATAGGTGGGACTCAACATACTTCACGCTGAGATTACAGAATAATGCAGACTAACGCAGAATTGAAAAAAAAAAATTCTGCAAGTCTTTCAATGCAAAGCGTTGTCACTGAATTGCTTTGCTTACCCTGTCTTCTGTATCGATACATTCCATCAGCAGAACCATATTCTGTCATGCCATATAGTCTGGAGTTGGCAGCTGCGGAATCAGATTGCAGGTCCTCCTAAAGCAACATAAAAATATAGAAATAGCAGAAGGGAACACCTGCAGAATATGAAGTCGTAAATGATGAAAGTGATAGAAAATGAAAGTTATCAGACATCATGGCGGACTAGTCTTGCCCCACGGCCCACTAATGGCGGCCCTGTTGTCATTTGGTGTATCACCTTCATTGTTCATCCATTTACTGTGAGATGATAACTTCTGGTGCTTGTGCGAAAAGCCTAATTTTTTTGTTCTGCTATTAAAAAATTACTCTCCCCTGTAACTAACTGACATAGTTGTTAGTTTTCAGAAGGGTTAAGTTGTCCTACATTGTGATATTTTCGCATATAGAACGGTGCTTTGCAAGGCGCAAGAATCATGCAGTATTAAGGAAATGGTGCAAGTATTCCACTAACCTGAATCTGGACTTCATCGAACACGATTAACCCAGTTCGCCCTCTGGCTGATAGTCTGCGCCTGTCTGCCTCCAGCAGCATCCAGTGAAGGTTTTCGTGGTTTAACCCTGGAGTTTGTGAGACATATATTTCTTTATCTTTTGCAAGTGTTTTGATGTGGAAGTTTTAAGTCTTATATCTTGACTTACCTTATGCTCCATCTATGATATTTCCCATAATTTTTTAGCTGTTGCGAATAGAAATGTTTCCACTCCTCATCCTGCCGTAGCTCTGCAGGAAGCAGATCCTCCCAAGAGATGGCTGGTACTGGAGCTGGAGTGGTTTCGGTGAAGTCAGGTTGTTCTTCTGCTTCTGATTCGTCGTCTGAGGTAAATGGTACGTACTCCTCATCCCCCTGGTCAACATCTCCACCTTCATCACCACTTTCTGAATCTGGTCAATTCACACACACATAGTTCGATGAGGGTCAAAATGGTAACATATTATGAATAATTGAAAAGCTTAGCATGGTTTCTCGACATAAACCCAAAGTCTCACTACTTCACTACTCGAGATCATGGATTAAATAGCCTCAAAGTAGGATCAATGGATCTCAGCAAAATATAAATTCTTCTATCCAAGTTTAAAAAGGAGATCTGGCATTCAATAGTGCACATGTTTGTATCATACTGCATTATCTCAAATCCAGTTCAGCTCTTTTAACAAATGAATAACAAATGAATAAATGCCCTCTTCCCTCACCGTGATCGGTGTCTCCGTTGCTGGGAGCAGGGTTTGATCAGTCACTGTCATTTGCTGTTGTTTCAGCTTTCTGTGGCGGAGGAGGTGTTGCTGCCGTCGGCTGACTGACATTAGTAATTTCTCCAAGTGCTTTGCGTGGTAGACAGCGCTACATAAAAATAAATTCAACAGTTGCAGTTCTCAGACCAGAGCGACAGCTTTAGGTAATTGTGGGTAACTGAACAATGGTGCCAAACATAATTATATCCTGAAAACTGTGAGCCGTCGCTTCATTGCAAGTGGGTAGCCGACTACATGTTACAATTTTGCACTAACAAATTAATTCTTATGAATGATTGCTTCTTGTATGCAAACAGTCAAAGCACTCTCTTGCATACTCTACTCAACAAATACACTGGATGAGTAGAAGATGAAAGTAAAATCTGGTCAGAACAATTTGAATGTTCTCAAAACACAAGACTGGAATAGAGACTAGCATGGGATGAGTTTTATATGAGGATGGTCAAATAAAATGCCTGGCTTGCCCCTATATGGAATTCAAAAGTTTTCGGTGTATGGTACATATCAGTATGTTTGTATTGGAATTACTTTTGTCTGAAATTTTACCGGCTAAGGGCAGAGTGAATTACTGTTACAATCCATTTACAACGTAGACGTAACCCATTTGTTGGCACCCTTTTTTTGTGTGTTTTTTTCTCTGATGAAATTTCTTTATATTTTATACTTAAGACCACCATCGCACCCCCCACTTAGATTGACAACTTTACCTTAACATATCCATGGTCGGAGGAATTGCTTTGTGTCCTGCTCTGGTTGTATGTGTGGTCTGCACTGGTTTGTGGATTGGTTCCCACTTTCATCAGTCCCACAAACACTTGCTTGGTACCCACCTTCACACTATACCTCCGTTGGATAGACACGGCAGGAAATTCCTACAGAGAATAGCATGTTTTGGTGTTTCCTTCCTTTAACAGGGCGGGTTAGAGACAAGTAGGCTCATAACGTTGCCTGACACATAATATTTTGGCTGAGAATTGTACCAGCATTTCTGTATAATATATTCAACTTTATTAAGCCGATCAAGTCATAACAGCTATGACACATAAGACAGTGCATGTTAAAACAGCAACCATCACTCTAACTGTATCCGACTAGTAGAATGAAAACTCAGTAACTGGTAGATTAGGTAGGCAAGGCACTTAAGCATTCATTACAAAAAAACTTTATACAGTTTATAAAATTAACTCTGAGGACTCACCTTCAGGACTACCTGATTGAAGGCTTTAGGAGAGATATTTGGCCCATTCTTATATAGAGTGCCAAAGTCAGCGTAAACACTCTGAGTTGAACAACAGGTTTGGAGTTGCACTGGCTGCTGGGTCATATAGTGACGCTTCAACCTGAGTGGCACAATTTAATTAATGTTATAATGAACATTCAACAAGTGGTTGGTGAGAAACACACACTTGCTTTGTTATACGCACTCTGAATCTTTGGTAATTACCAGCATTTTTACACACAAGCAACTAAAATGGTAAATTGAAATACTCATACTGTATTTATTAGCCAACTAAGCAAACTCTATAATCCAAAACTCTTACCATTTACTAGAACTTGTTTTTCCGCAACTGGACTGGGCCTGCCAGAGTTTCTGACCATATTTTGCCTTAGGGGGCATTTTCCCCTCATAATATCAAGTGATAATGAATATGGTAATGAGTCCCCCAAAAGGAAACCGCCATAGTGGTTTAATAGCAGTAAGCCAATGGGAGAGTCGATGAACGAAAATGTCCCTTTTGTTTATTTGTTTATTTAGTTTATTGAAATACGATTGATAACAATGAAATAGACATTTTTCAAATACAGAAACAAAATATAACTTTGATTATGATAAACAAAAACAGATTCAGTGAAGAAAAATTCATTATAAAAAGTATTTTTTGAAAGCTTCAGTTTGGGTGATCAACATGGCGTCAATGGCAGGATTTGAGAGAAATTGGGAATCTTTCAGAACATTTTCATCCACAACACCTGTAAAAGAGCAAGTAGAGGATTGGAAACCATTGTAAAAGACACAGCTTATTAGAGTGAACAGAGTGCAAAAGTTTAAGTGAGTGATTTTGTTTGAAACTCCAGTGTGCTACACCTTGAGCATTCTGCACATGCTCAGCTCTGGGCATGAGCTGATCTCTGCAAAATTGAGTCTCGAATTCCGAAGCCATCTGATTGGCTACCTGCTCTGGTGACATACTCCCCAAAGCGTGCGGATTTGTTATTAATAGTTATCCTCTCTTGTCATTATTAGCTGTTTTGATTGACAGTTTATCCCATTTCCCCTATCCAAAGTTGCAATCAGAACCATAACTAAACTCATTGTTCTTGCACATGCGCAAATTCAAGTTACGCATGATGCATATTTAGCCTTACGACACCTGCTTTGTGGTAATGATAGCCTAGTTTATCAGTGATCTACATGCCCAGTCAGATCACGAGAGTCAGTATGCACCTTGAGAGGGAAAGGGGGTGGTTGATACTGGACATGCTTGTAACTCCAGATGCCTATGGATGAAGTTAAACACACAAACAACGGATCTTGTCATTTACAAAACCAAATGTATGAGACTTTGAGTAGGTATCTGCTCACTACTAACTAAACACACTCTAAACTTCTCCCTCGTCAGTTACAGAATCGACAACAATATTCTTAACCGGATACACAAGGGAGCGCATGGTGCTGTGTTAGTAAACAGTTGCACATGGCAATATTTCATGAATGTTGGTCACATAACTCCTAACCTTACAGAAAAAGACAATTTCTATATTGGGCACAGGGGAGGGGATGTCTATGATGGTATATGGCGTTCGTATTAATTGCCAACTGACTTGTGGGTAATTATTTTATTTAGAAGACGTCAACCTATAAAAATACTGACAATGTAACGATGGGACAGAACAAGACGAAACGATTTAACATGTGGTATGCAATGAAGCTAAACATAAAATTAAATCGTCATCAGAATGACAAACAAGACAAAAAAAAACAATAAACAAAGTACACGAATTACAAAATGAATTTAAACTCTTAAAATTATTGATAGGAGAGGACGTTGAACATAGACTTAATATATATGACGTTGAATTAACCAGCTGTTGTTGAGAACATAACTCCTCCAAGCTAATAATTAACTCCGCTAAAATGGGTATAAATAATATGGTCTTATATAACGTTTGTTTGTATGATAATATTGAATATAGAACACTTGACATAATAATATGCGTTCAAAATTAAGTTACAGCCATAGCAATTGATAGAAATCTCACAAACAGTTTGCTACATATTAGGAACGCATCAGATTAAACTTATTCATTTAAAAAATTAAACTTACATGGTGTAGGGTTCTATTACGTTTCTTGGAGCAATTTGAAAGCATGATAAACGTAAATAAATTTACTGGCGGCCAGAGTGGAACAATAGGAAAGCGCAAACAGCACAGAAATAGCTGGCTGCTATAGCTATGTTTATACCAAAATTATTGGTAATAATAATGAAGACTTTTAATTATAAATGCTAATTACCTTAATTAGATGGTCTTCTTTATTTATTTATTTATTGAGGTTTTCTAAAAGTTTATAATTAAAGCAAATTAAAAATAACTTGTTGACCTCAAACACATTAACATAGATACAAAAAATAACTTGAATAAAAAGATATAAGTGGTAGGGTGTTACATACTATATATGTGTGTAGGATAATGAAAGCATGGTATCATAAATTGCTTGAATAAGATGAAAAAAGAAAAGAAGAAACAGAGAGTGGCAAACAAAAATACAAGTTAACAACATAAGGTAGGATTAAATGATAATGATTCATGAGGCTTGGTTGATTTAGTTACAAACGTATGAAAAATATTTAAAAAGGCTGATTTGCCTAGGTTTGATCTAAATGAGGGATTAATCATTGCACAGTAGCTACGAAGTGATCGTGTATGTCTGTTTGATTTGCTAACGAGATGAAGTATGTGCTTGGATGCACAGCCTTTATGGACTCTCGATTTGACAAAATTGTGAAAAAGAAAATTCCTTCTACTGTGGAGAGTATGTAAATTTAGGAGCAAGCGGCCAGATGTGACAGAAAATTGTTTGTTGTTTCTGATTCTGATTGCTTTATTTTGTACTTTTTCTAATGTATCTGAATTTTTGGCTAAACCATCAAGGTACAATGATGAGCAGTATTCTACTTTAGGTCTGAATCAAGAATAACTCCAAGAAGATTGAGCGAATGCTTGGATTCTATTTTCAAATTGTTTATTTGGATTTGGTAAAAATCTTCTACTTTCCTATTTGAGAAAATACAGTATTGGGTTTTGGATAAGTTGAGTTGAAGGAGATTGTTTGAATACCATGTCGATACTTCTCTCATCAATGACTCAGATTTATCCATTAAGGTAGGGATATCTGTTGCTGTGCAGGAAATAACGGTGTCATCAGCGTAAGCGAATGCAGTTTTGTGCAAGATTGAATAAGATTGAACCTAGAACACTTCCTTGGGGTACTCCACATGTAATTGGTAGTGCACTGGACTGATCATGATCAACTTTCATGATTTGGGTTCGATGTGAAAGATAGGATGTAAATAATTTTGTTGTTGACTCTGCGAAATTTAGTCGCTTTAGAGTGTGGATGAGTTGTCCATGATTTATAGTGTCAAATGCTTTACGTACGTCCAAAGAGAGTGCACCTATGAAATTCGGTTGAGGGTTGTCTAGCGTTGTTCTCCAATTTTGTAAAAGAGAAAGTAGTTACTGTTCATTGGAATGGTGCTTACGAAAACCGAATTGTCGATCAGAGAGTATTCCATGTGTTTCGATAAAGGTCATAATTTGATTTTTCATACCTAGCTCAAACACCTTTGATATGATTGGCAGACTGGAAATTGGTCTGTAATTGCAAGGGTCTGTTTTATCGCCCTTCTTAAAGAGTGGGGTGACCAGGGCTGTTTTTAGGCAGTCGGGAAATATTGATTTCTTGTAGCATTCGTTAATGATCAGGGCTATGGGAAGAGCTAATAGGTCTGCAACAGTTTAGTACAGGGAAGCTGGAAACATGGTCAAGCCACCACTGTTTATTTGGTTTGAGGGACTTTATCTGTTTGTAGATTGTTTCGCTCTCAACTTATGTGAAAGAGAAACTTGGACCATCGAAAAGGTCAGGTTGTGGATCGATCTTAGGAATAAAAACCGATTGTCCAGCGACCGTGGTGAAATATCTATTAAGGGCATTTGCCTTGTCAGAGTTTGAGGTTTAGTTAGAGTTTTGATAGCTAATTTTCTCGATTTGATCAGAGGATTTCTTCTTTCCTGTCAGTGATTTCAGGCAGGTGAAAAAACTTTTTTCATCTTTAGATAACGAGTCATTTATAAAGTCTTTCTTAGCATTCCTAATTTTATTTGTAACAAAGTTTCGAAACTTGTTGAACTGTTTGACTTGCGCTGTAGCTGGATTAGGTATATCCTTGAATACCCTCTTGTGAAATTTGTTTCTTAAATTAATGAGATGCTGAATATCAGGGAAAAGCCACTGGTTTTTAGCCCCTCGCACTCTTTTTGTTTTAACTGGAGCATGCTTGTCAATCAGGTCAGAGATAAAGTTTTCAATATTTTCCATGCAGTGATGCAATGATTTGTTCATGTCAGTTGCTTTTCGCAGTAGTGGAAGTTTCGAACAGTCATTATAAAATTCCTCATGATTAATGCTGTGAATATTTCTGGTTTTAATTAGTTTGCGTGGCTGTTTTATAGCATGATGTTGATTAATTACTAAGTATGTGGCATAGTGATCAGAAATTGATCTATCGCATGTCAGGATCTTGCAACTATTAATGCTAATGTCACTGTTCACATAGTTGTGGTCTAATAAGCTTTCTCTCCCTAAATGGCTATGTATGAAATCCCATTAACTTGCTGTAATAGCCCTGCAGACATGAAACTCTGCTCTAAATGTGTTTTTTACGTTTGATGAGGAATTCCAATTAATATTAAAATCTTCTAATAGTAGAAATTTATGGCCAACATATTGGTTTTGATGTAGAATTGAGCTCATCATTGTAATGAATTCCGTTTTATTAGCATCAGGGGGAAGATAAATTGATCCGATGATGTAGCCGTGTTGGTTGTTTGTGGAAGGTATTTTTATCCGAACCGAGTCACAAAATTTGGACAGTTTAACACTCAATTGACTTATTATACAGAATTTACATGAAGATTTTACAAAGAGCGCAGCACCACCTCCCCGGGTTTTGGTTGTAGATTTTCTGTCACATCTAGCTATTGAGAATCCAGGCAAGTCAACAAGACTATCTGGAATATCAGGAGTGAGCCATGTTTCAGAAACAGAAAAAAATGTCGGTTGACTTAAAAAGATTGTGGCTTTCATAATAAAACATCTTTTTATATAATGACCTTACGTTGTGATGTAGAAGTCTCAAATTATTGAAGGATGCAGGCTTCATGTCAGATAGGGAGCTAATAGTATTCCATATGCGGTTATGGTAGCAGAGACTTCGTTCATAAATGTTAGACGAGTTTATTGATGCTTGGTTTCTTGCATCAAAAAAAATATCCATAAATAACAATGTCCATCCCAAAACAAGTAATACTTGCACCAGCTGCACCTGCTTGCGCAACACTTATATCATCAAAGTGAAACTACCTGCTTGCACAACAATAATATCATCATCAAAGTGAAACTGCCTGCCAAAGCTGCATCGTGTACTATACACCATTGAGCATACCAATAAGTATATGCAGCAGCCACAGCTTCAGGCAGTAGCATCAGGACCGTTGTCTTATTCGGTAGTATTTTAGACTGTCAAGTGAGAGAGTAGTGTTCAGATCGTTATTCTGTGCAGATGTGTATCTATTGATATTGGATTTTAAGTGATAAATTGTGTGAATTCATCGATTGTATAATAGAGTATAATTTTTATCGTTGTCTAACATCAGCTATATCGGTGCTATCAGTGCTTTTATCAGCACTCATCGAACATTTAGTATAACAAGGATAAAAATAAGGATACGGATACAGAGACGGTCAGGTCAGATTATTTGTTTTAATCTTAAATAAATAGTTTATACAGTATTTTGCCTCAATTGAATTAAATGGTCAGGGAAATTAAATAAATAATCTTATGCTAAACAAATTAATTTTATGCCTGTCTGGTTGATGCAAATTGGTAATCATATCCACCTGACTCTTCAGTAGTCACGATTGTGTAGTCAAGGGCTGTCTAAAACTTGAAGCATTTGTGGACGGCCTTGTTGGTGCTTTCATGTATCAGAACTGAATCATATTAAGTATCAAAAATCACTCAGACAGCTCAGTCATTCAAAGACACAGTTTGTTGTATCATATTGAGGAATAAAATTGACAGTCTTGATAAGACAGGAATTTCATCAGCATCCAAAGCTGCCATACATGCAAAGTGAGACGTGTGATGATTTAATTAGACTGTGTATTATAATAGCCTTGAATTAAATCTAAGTGAAAAATTGAGACGTATGTCTAGTGCATTAAATTCAGTGGAGTAAATAAACTCTGTGCGTGTATTACATTTTGTCAGGATATTAATTGATATCGCTCATAAAACCCATCAGAATATATTGAGACGGTGTCAAGTGTATTAAATTCAGTGGAGTAGATAAACTCTGTGTTGAGACCCTTTTGTGGGTTATATAGTAATTGTACTTCAAGCAACGGCTTTCAGTGCTAAAACCAAATAGAACCTAAAACTCAAGATAAAAGCCCACTCGCTCATCAAAGATTAGACTCGGAGCAAGCCAACTACACCTTGTTGTGTACACGGCCCAGTCCGTTTCTCACAGATAATACGTATAGTTGTGATGAATTTATCTTTTCATTGATTAAAGGTAGATAACTCTTGCCAAAACATTTATTAAAATCATGAAATATTTTTAATCACACGGAAATACACAATTTGATGACGATACTTCCAGTTTATACCAAGTCAGCTGTATGATACATTTATGTCTAGCCTGAAGTGGGCTTTTATGCTGTCCCCATATACTTAATTTAGTCTATTATTGTCTAACACAGTACAGTACAATACAGTACTGTCCAACATGAGAGTTATAATAACAGTTACTGTAAAGCATAAATATCATCCTACTGTCCATTGCCGTCTAATTATGGTTTTAGAGATAAAACCGTGCAATGATGGTGGTGATTTAATCCCACAGACCTAAAAAATGTTAATCTCTATTGACGTAACTCTTATGGATTTATCTTCTCATCAATATAAGGTAGATAACTCATGACACATCATGAATTGAATTCCTGAGGAATATTACCGAGCAAGGTTAGTACCTAAGCTGTTTTGATTGAGGGCAGAGGCAGGCCCTCTATATCACACTCCATGCATCAGCTGCATGATGTAGCTATAACTACCCTAGTAAAGGTTATTGTGATATACTGATCTAGGATGAGTCGTAATGTAGGACAGGGGACGACTTCCTGTATTATCAGTATTAATATAAGCGACAGTAAAACTATGACATATATGTATTAATATGGAGCGAGCTCCTGCACTGTTACGAACAAATCCTCACCTCTAATATACAGTGAATCTTGAATGGAGTTAGGAGGTGGTAAAGTTAGTACCTAGCTTTCAGCTAACCAGAGATCCTCTGAGGTTTGAATCTTACTACAGACTACAGGAGTTTTGCAGTCCCCAGGTGTTCACTGATGAGCCTCTTACTTGCAGTGTGAAATCTTACCCAGTAAACACAAAATATATTTTGCGGCTCGTCCTGTGGAATGTGGCATGTGATAAAACCCTCTCTTATTCTATCAGAGTCAAATAGGAAAATAAATTAATGTAAGATAATTCTCTTTATCTCAACTCATCATTGCCATATATACTAATGAAATATTATAATTATATGTAATAGCAAATACAGCTCAGTATGTATGAATATATAGAACAGGTTATACAAGTCTTTGTGACAGTGAATGTCTGTCTTTGTGAACAGCACTACTGTATATTATCTACCAGTATAATATAATTAAACTCTCCAGTTTATACTAATAATGTCAGTGGGCAGTAAATCCAGGACCTTGTTAATCTCAGGAAGTATTTCTAGGACATCCAACACGATTAGGTTAATAATGGGTCATCAAATTTGATACGGGGGTCATAGATACGCCTGGGTTATCGTACATAGAGGACATTCCGCTCCTCTGTGAAACGCTTGTAGTCTTCAGACCATAAGAACTCCCAGATAGAGATCACTGTATCACACACTACAAGCACAAAGAGATCTCTGTTACACACACTACAAACACATAGAGAGGGAAGTGTATTTATAATAGGTGAATTAGACCCACATGTAAATATGCATTATACCAATATAAACCCAATGAGCAACAATAATATTTAAAAAAATATTATTTCTCAAAGAAATCTACAAAAAAACAGCCTTTACTAACAAGGTAATGTATCCAAGGAGTTGTAGACCTACAACTCCTTGATGTATCGCAAACCTACTTCCAATAGTCCGATTTCTTCCAAAATTTTTTTGGTCGTTTGGAATAGGGCTGTCCAAAAATGCCGATTTTTGCATCCTTGTAAATTGCATACAAACAAAATGTAACATGTATATCTATTTTTTAAAAGTATGCCTGATGTATGCTAACGATTGCGCAATACGCCAGAGACCTTAGCCTTTGATATCTACTCTCTTTGTCTAAACAAAGCCCCATCCATAACAAGCGTTCAATTCAATCAATGTATGAGGCACAATAATCCTTTGTCCCAAATGCCACAAGTACAATTATAATCCACTACAGTTTGCCTAATACTGTTAATACCAAAGATTATAAATTTTTAATACTACATTTTACAAAATATTCTGATTATAAAATAAATTGTTGATGGTGCTGATTCGAATCGAGTAATTTAGCAGAAAATCTCATCATTCAACATCAAATGTGGAAATGAGTCTTGGGCACAATAGGCGACTTACCAGGCCTTTGAAAATAAACAATTTTCACCAAGTTGTCTTCCCTTGGAAAAGAGACAGTAGCATTGACCACATCATTAGTGATGACAGAATTCATGGAATAACTCCTATTCCAAGAAAGCTAAAATTAAGGGGTTGCCATAGGATCATGTCAGTGTATCTGATGGCATAGTTTTCGATACCCTACTCGGAATTATTTTTTATTTTTTTATGTACTGCCCAGTGGTTTTTTCAGGTAACTACAGTAAAGGCATGTTGCTCATCACAGCAATAAATTGACCTAAGGTACACCAGTACACATTTTGGCATAGATATGTTATGCTATGTTTATTGTCTGCTATGATAAGATAAAATAGAGGTATCATGCTGATGACAAGTGAGGGAACTGTGCCTGTACAGGATTAAGTGAATGTTGGATGAGGCCATTATAATGAAATTATTCAGACAGCGATGTAAATTATGAGTGATGTCAGTAGCCAGGTATTACCTAGCAATAACAAAAATATACCAGTAAGTCCTCTGAAGTCCTATTGTCAGCTCCGATACAAGTTTTAACGATATAAATGCGACAGATTTTTAAACACACTGTCATACCTATGCCATACTGGTTGACTCATGAGCAGGTTAGGCCAAATTTTATTTTGAGCATTATGCAAACTTAACTTAATTTACTCAAATGAGGGATAATCTCTGGTTCCATTTCAGAGAACAAGCAGGGATTAGTTTTCATTCCGGAGCTGAAAAGCTCATCATAATCTAAAACTTCCATCTTGGATTGCAGTAAATTATTGTAAAATAAAGAAAAAACATTCTTTGTTATACCAGTGATCATCATCTGACATTAGATTTGGCCATAATAAATAGGCTTTGTTTTTAGTATCCCTTTTTTATCGATGCACGAGGGATTATCAGATGAAGGTGACATAATTTCCAGTAGAATACCTGTATCAGTGTCATAGATCTGATTCATGCAGCTAAATTTTCAGATCGAGCAATGCTGTCGCTGGAGTTATCCTCCCCCATAGGGGGCGCTTTTGCACTACACACCGGAAGTGGATAAAGGTTTATATTAAACACTATGAAGCAGTTTTTTACCCATTAGAAATGTTGATGCTGACATTTTTTGTAAACCACAGCCCTACATTTCACTACATGGAAATCTTGATTACTATTAACCGCACTCATTCTAAGTATAGACTTGTTTGTCATAATTTTATGCACCACTTTTCTTGTCAAGACTCGTACAGCCAACCATCTAATCGACGAGCCTCTATTTTGTACCAAATTTGGATTATTATTACTTCCATACCAATTATCCTAACTAGGAAGAGTTACGCAACATATGTAAGAAGGCGGATAATTTTGGTACAACAACCAATAAATTGTTCGTTGCCGACCCCCTCGATGTGTATGCTATCTAGCCTAGCGTCTCTATACTAGTACAATTTACCCTCACAGCAATCCCAAGAAATATAACTATTAAGCCCTTTTACTCTGGTTCATGGTGAGACACTGAACATAATTTATTTCTTGAGCGTTGCTGTTCATATTCTGCACAAGTTGTGCTATGGATTGGCTGCTTGATAGTGTTTCATAACATCAACTTTCTTCCTAATTTTGTTCAGTTCTTGAGCAGCAGCGATTGTGGCTGTAGATTCCTGATCAATAATTATAATATCAGGTTTTTGTGGAGTTTTGTTGCTGTCCTGAAGTTGACCATAACCACATGGTAAATTGTCTTTTAGGCAAATATTTATAAATCATTATTATTGTTCTGGACCACAAGGCTTCTTGATTATTTTACATTAGATTTTAGAGATTACTGATGGTATCACAGGATTACAGGTTTATTTTATCCCCGAAGGTTCCGTGAAACTGGAAAATAACATGGTGCAATTAATGTGGTGCATAAAAATGTGCCTCGTTCAATAAAAATGCCGTCAATAATTAACTATTCAATTTAACGCAAACTATAAGGAACAATATACTCAAAGATCAAATAAACACAAATCTAAGCCCTATTAATTAATTTTGAATGTACCGAGAAATAAAAGAGATATTAAGTCAAGTGAACTTGGAGTCGAATTATTTTAACCTACAGAAAATAGAATTTAATTTATAACATACCTTTTTGCTCCTTTAGTAAATCAACAAATATTACCTTTGCCCAGAAAAATAGATAAATATAGTTCAAGTTTATACAACTCAAGTTTACTGAGCCTGTGAGGAAAACCTCAAACACCAAGGCTCACAGGGCAACTAAAGGCTTGAGGAATTTGCTCGCCAAATTAATCCATCAGTGCAGATAATTGGACACACAACACAATAGCCCGGTACCGTACAAAGCCATGCAGCTATGGCCAATTAGGCACAACTCCCAGTGAATGGCAAAGGATCTAAGCCGCCGTGAAGCAGCCACACTCCCGGCCAAATCACCTTGTGATTTCTCCCATCAACCATGACTGAAGATCGCAAGGAAGAACTGATCAGAAAGAGAAAAAGAAGCCTAGGATATTTCTCATTCCATTCCAAACATTTAGCGACCCCAATCATAAATACAAAAACTGACATGCGAGAGGTTTGATCGAGCAAACAAATTAATTAACAAACGGCAAGTTATTGAGGCAGCGACTGGCACTATCGAGAATAAATACAAATGAGAAGTGCCTATAGCTGTGTGAAATGATAATAAATGCATTGCAATACAATAATGATTTAGAGCAGAGCAAAGCTTAACGAGTGAAAAATAAACACCATGAGGTGGGATGAAAAAGCAACAATTTGGAGTTGCTCCTCCATGAGTCCTGATAAAAGTCTAGTATTTACATTGCATCCCTATTACAGAGCTTCAGATTCGACTAGGCACACCAGTTTGTTAACTGGGCGAGTGAATGTTGAGTGATTGTTACTGATTACATCATAACACAGAACTTTGACAGATCTGACTAGATTATCTACACTAGATAAAACTTCGGTTATTCGTCCTAGTTTCCAAAAACGTCGACCACAGTTATCACTGAGAATAACGATGTCATTGATTGCGAGATTTCTTCTGGATTGTACCCATTTCTGTCTCTGCTGAAGATTTTGCACATATTCCTTACGCCATCTATTCCAGAATTTGTTGGCTAGCAGCTGTACTGCACGCCATCTCTTTCTCGCATAGATGTCGCCATCATCAAAATTACCAGGCATAGGTAGAATAGAGGACTTCATGTGAAGTAAATCATTCAGTGATAAAGGTTTACAATCTGAGCTGACAACCGTCAGAGGGCGACTGTTAATGATTGCCATACATTCATATAGTAGAGTATGCAGCGATGTACTACTGAAGTTATGCATATGTGGTGTCAAACCATTGAACACAGAGCGTATTGTCCTAATCATTCTTTCCCAACACCCGCCCATATGACTAGCGTGAGGGGTATTGAAAATAAACTCGCAGTGGTGTTCCTGTAGATATTTACTGAATGAACTATCTTGAGACATTTCATCATAGAGTTTCAGAATTTCGTTGTTTGCACCAACAAAATTAGTGCCATTGTCACAACGCACAGAACTGACATTGCCTCTTAGAGCCATCAAGCTGCGCCAGCTCTGCAAGAAGCAGTCAGTAGAGAGATCGTCTAGAGTTTCAATATGTACAGCTCTACTGGACAAGCATGTGATTATTAGCCCATACTTCTTCATGTGTTTTCGACCATCTTTATGGGAAAGGGGCCAAAAACATCACATCCTACATGTGTGAATGGGGGAACGACTTCAACACGCTCAGGTGGGAGGTCTGGACTAGCGAAATTATGTAGTTTGATGCATTCTGGGTATGCTGAGCAGACAACTCTTCCCGCACCCATCAAATGATTGGTTTGACTTGATATTTTGTAACATGGCTACACATCTGACAGTTTTATTCCATGATGATGATTTATTCACCAAACCCAAAACTATTTCATCAAACCCTGACAGTGATTTTGAGTCAGTAGCTAGAGTGACAGCTGATTTTTTCAGCTCCAAGTCATCAGGATCAACAATAAATGAACAGTTTGAGCTAGGTAATGGATCGGTCTCCCACAGAAAGTTGGGTCCATGAAACCACATAGAATTGTTCAGGAATTCTACTGTGCTTAATCCACGGGATGCAATATCTGCAGGATTCAAATTAGTATTCACATAATCCCATTGGGATTTCGACGAGATTTCATTGATTTGAGTCACACGATTCGCAACAAATGTTAGGAACCGTTTCGAGTCATTATTGATATAGCCTAAGACGATTTTTGAGTCTGTCCAGAGATAACTATCACACTGTATGCCTAGTTCAGTTTTGAGAGAATTACATTGCTTAGCAGCTAGTAATGCTGCTTGTAACTCTAGCCTAGGAATGGTAATACGCTTCTTTAACGGAGCCACACGAGTTTTTCCTAGCATTAGACTACAATGTACAGCATTATTTTCATCAAATGTCCTAACATATGAGCATGCTCCATACCCTAGCTCGCTAGCATCTGCGAATGTATGGATTTCTTGTTTGACTGGCATGAATGAGTGTGGGTGAATACACCTGGGAATGGACAGACTGGAGATTTTGGAGATTTCGAAGTCCCAGATTTTCCACTTATCACACATGTTTTGATCAAGTTCCTGGTCCCAACTCAAACCGTCTTTACATGAGTTTTGTATCATTACTCTAGCTGGCAGAATAAGAGGACTTATGAGACCCATAGGATCGTATACCGAAGCTACATTAGCTAACACAGACCTCCTAGTAATTTTCTTAGCAGGTACAGGCTGATATTTATAAGTGAATGAATCCGAGTCCAAGGCCCATAGCATGCCTAGAGCTCGCTCTGTTGAGTCGAGCAGCTGAATATTGTTCTGTGGTTTGAGATTTGTATCCTCTTGAGGGAAGGCTTCCAGTACCTGAGGTTGATTGGATAGAAGCTTGTGTACATGAAGATTGCCATTTTAAACAATGACCTAGTTTGTTTCAGAAGTTCGATGGCTTCATCACTGGTATTTACACTACATAGACCATCGTCAACATAGAAATTACGCTGAATAAACTCCTGAGCTAGTGGGTAATTTTCACCATAGTCTATTGCTAGCCTATTGAGACCATATTTGGCACAGTTGGGAGACGATCTAGCGCCAAAAATATGGACGCACATTCTATATACAGCTGGATTACCCTGATCATCAAGCCAAAAGAACCGAAGATAATCACGTTGCTCGTTTACTACCCTGAAGCGATGATACATCTTCTCTATGTCACAAGATAAAGCTACTGGTTTTTGCCGAAATCTCAATATCACTCCCAGCAGAGAATTGTTTAGGTCAGGGCCTTGTAATAACTCATCATTCAGGTTGACACCATTAGCCTGCGCACCACAGTCAAATACGACTCTGAGTTTTCCGGTCTTTTTATGATAAACACCATGATGAGGTAAAAACCAACCCTCCCGGCTTTCGAGTTCTGATTTTGGCACTAGTTCAGCCTCACCCCTAGATATTATACCTTCTACGAACTCAGTATATTTCTGTCTGAATTCTGCATTTCGCCTTTTGAACTGTGATAAAAGACCATAAAATCTCTTCAAGACTGGTTGTTTACTAGATGTGAAAGTCGTCTCACCATGTTTAAACGGTAAAGGCATGACATAGTAACCTGAGCTGTCTTGGTGAATACCATCATCTAGAATTTTGAGAAATTTCAGATCATCCTGTGAAATTGATTGACTGTCGGCATGATCGACAAATTCACAACCATCAATCATGTTCATGAGTTCATATGGAGTGATGTCTGATACCTCAGTTTTACACGATATAGCTAGTTTTGGCGACTGAATATTACTTACAGAGTTCAGAGCATCTTCGAGAGTATAAATGTTGTGACTGTAACCAATCTCATCTGATGTGTTGCTGGCTTGTCTGCTGTCAGGGCCAATAACGCACCATCCGAGCTTGGTTTTTATGGCACAAGCGCCACCCAGAGGGGCAGGAATAACATCTCCTACAGGAGCCATAGCATCAAAACAATCACGACCTACGAGTAATCCTACCTCGCATTTCTGCTGTGGTGGAATATATTTAGATATGCATGATAAATGCTGAATACCAGAAACATTTTCATATGTGGGTATGTCTGAAATAGCACATGGTATTGTACTTCTAGCATATGTCCTGGGTAGCTGTATATGGTCACTACTGTAAAAACCCCTAATTCTCAGAGAAGGAGTACTATCACAATGCACTTTCTTATCAACTGACGTCATTGTTGAGATTTTCAGCGTTGATTTTTCTTTCTCCACGCCGATTTTATTTAGCATTCTACTAGTGACATATGTTTTGTTGGATTGATCGTCCAGCAAAGCATATGTCAAATACTCTTTGCGTGGATTATGACTAGTGGATATCCACACTGGTACAGTTTTACAAAACAGTCGAGATTGAGCATCAGTAATGGTATCAGTACAAGTGCTATTGAGAAGCTGAGACACTGCTTTAGGCGGAGTTGTCTCTCCACTTGGACCACCCTTAGCTCTGTGCAACAGAGTATGATGTGACGAGCTTTTACAAACTCCACATTTCCAGTCTCTGGTACACTTAGCTAAGTAGTGATCGGCTGACAAACAGCGATTACATGCCTTGAGAGTTTTCACTGTAGAAAAACGTTGCTCCACAGAGAGTGACTTAAAATCTACACACTTAGACATATACATGTGATTATCAGATTTACAGTGAGGACAGCATTTTTTCTTAGGCGAATCATATTCAGCATCTGTCTTATGACTGACGGCACTTTGGTTAGATTTTGATTTAGGTTTCAATTGATCACTCTTAGCTGATGAATCCACATTACCCACACCCTTCAAAGCATTCTGGGAAGTAACTGGATTGTTTGCTGAGTGGGATTCAAAAACCATGAACTCAACAAACTGAGAGAACGGTGGAAACACCTGATCATGAGATAGTTGATACCCTGTTACTTTATTGTTCCACCGTAATGCCATATAATCAGGAAGATTCTTGACTATGTCCTGATTACGATCACACTCCTCCAAAAATCCAAAGTGTGGGTTTTCTTCTCTCATTGTTAGGCATTGCTTGAGAAAATTTGCCAGCTTTTTGATACCGACATTATCTCTGTTTGTGATTTTTGGCCAGGTAAACAGTTTTTTCTTGTATGCCTGTGCAATGAGATAAGAATTACCATATGTCTGATTGAGGTCTTTCCATGCCTCGATATATGCTTGCTCAGAATTTCTGGTTAGATAATGCTCGATTAGCTCTCTAGCATCACCATCAGTATACTTTTCCAGGTAGAAAAGCTTAGAACTGGCTGTTGGCCATTTTCGCTTAGATATAAAAGCATCAAATGACTTGGCCCAGCGATTGTACTTGAGCAAATCACCCTGAAATACTGATGGCTCCTCCAGAGGCATTTTACTAGCCTCTATTGACTCTGCGATGGCATAATCCAACTCCTGTCTACGTGACATAGCATAATCTGATTCTATATTTGGAGTTGTGTCCCCTACTACATATGTACTAGAATGCCAGTTTGGTTCGGTTAACTGGGTTGATATACGACTTTGATGCAAGTCCATGATAGGGGATGGGGATCTGCGAATGTCATGTGGAGGTGAGCTAAAGTGAACACCATGCGAAGGTACAGCAATACTAACATGTGACAACCATGGGTTACTATTGACAGCTGCTGCAACAGCAGTGGAAGCTACAGTCTGTGTATCATGAGCAGCATTATTACGACCATGCATGTTACTCCTAGATTGAGCTTGTCTATTGGATAGCCACCCATAGTTATTTACTGGTCCATCATGAATAGCTGAAGCTAAATTACTTGAGTCACGAATAAGTCATTCATTGTTACTGGTGGAAGCTAAAGCTGGTCTGGGTTGATTAGCCTGAAACGAGTGTCCCGATGACACAGCTTGACCATTCAAAACATTCTGCGCATGCTCAGCTCTGGGCATGAGCTGATCTCTGCAAAATTGAGTCTCGGAATTCCGAAGCCATCTGATTGGCTACCTGCTCTGGTGGTATGCTCTTCAATGCGTGCGGAATTGATATTGATAGTTATTCTCTCTTGTCACTATTAGCTGATTTTGATTGGCAGTTCATGCAGGGGCTATCCCATTCTCCCTGACCAAATTTTCTCTCAGGACCTAGACTAAACTCATCGTTCTTGCACATGCGCAATTTAAAGTCACGCATGATTTATACTTAGCCTTACGACATCTACTTTGTGGTAACTATAGCCTAGTTTATCAGTGATCTACATGCCCAGTCAGATCACGAGAGTCAGTATGCATTCAAAAGCCATCCATTGTTTCCATTGTTTTGATGAATAGCATTGGATGGAAAAATATGCATGCTTATCCTACCATCTTGCTGGCATGTAAAATCCATGGGCGCGGCAGATTGATTTGATCCTACTTGATTTTGCTGCTGTTCGCCATTTACACTACCATTGGGCGGCCTATGATTTTGACCTTGTTGCATATGTTGATCATTATAATCATTACGACTAGGCATCTGTTGGTCTTTGCAACCATTATCAGATTGCTGCCGACCCCTAACATCATGTTGTGATGCTGGTTGCTGAATTTCAGCACCGCCTATCGAGCCTTGATTTACTTGTACAATGCCTGATGAAAATACTTTGGCTTGTTGGTCAGTGCTAGGAGCAGCAGGAAAAAATCTAGATTGAGATGCCATTTCAAAATCACCTCCTGTTGAATCGATTTGAAACCGTGAGGAGTTTTGAATAATTCTATCAATAAGCACTTTCTTTCTGCCGCCAACCGGAAATTTCTTTGATTTCAAAATATCCTTGAGCGCCTTTGCCCCCAACCTATCGAGCTCTGACCTTGAGATACTAAAGCCCTCCATGCTGAGACAAACCTACAAAGATTATTGGCAAGAAACACAACTGCTCCACAGAGGCAAGATACCAAGACACACACTGAAAGCAATAACCAAGACCAAGACCACACAACCGAGTACAGCCCAGCAACTAGAGTGCATGAGCCAAAGAATCTGCACTATTGGATGAAAAAGGCGAGCTTGCACAAAAAGCCCTAACCTAGGCCTAGTACAAAAAATTGACGGCTGTAAAAATTAACGAGGCACGCACCTGGTATCAGTGAAGTGTAAAAAGTATCTCCAGCAGCTCTCCGTCAGCAACAGGGTGGATTAATAAATAATCCAAGAGGTTATCGTATACAGTTACAGTTAGTGTTTAGCAAGCATCAGCAGCGAGATCACCGGCAGTAGAGTAACGTGGCGTAGACGTAAATAACGACACGACGAGAAGGGGGTAGTCGTCACACAAGACGAGAGGATACAGCGGGGTATAACGACAGCTGTATCTAGAGACTAGTGCTTAGGTGTGCTGTGCTAGCAGTACAGGATTTAGGTGGTATAGCGGTACGAATCCTGTGGCTCTCTGATGTTGACGTACAGAGTATGTTGAGGGAGCTGAATGCTCGGCTAGCTGAGGTTTAACTGTACAGCATCACAAGCTGACTGGTAGAGTAGGCGTCATGATAGTGTAGACGCTGGAGTGAGTTGCTCTGTGGTTGGTGTGTGGGTTGGCGAGAGTGTTGAGTCAGCTTCTAGCACTAGACATTATCCAGAAATAAAGTTTCACTGTTCTGGACCACAAGGCTTCTTGATTATTTTACATTAGATTTTAGAGATTACTGATGGTATCACAGGATTACAGGTTTATTTTATCCCCGAAGGTTCCGTGAAACTGGAAAATAACATGGTGCAATTAATGTGGTGCATAAAAATGTGCCTCGTTCAATAAAAATGCCGTCAATAATTAACTATTCAATTTAACGCAAACTATAAGGAACAATATACTCAAAGATCAAATAAACACAAATCTAAGCCCTATTAATTAATTTTGAATGTACCGAGAAATAAAAGAGATATTAAGTCAAGTGAACTTGGAGTCGAATTATTTTAACCTACAGAAAATAGAATTTAATTTATAACATACCTTTTTGCTCCTTTAGTAAATCCCCAAATATTACCTTTGCCCAGAAAAATAGATAAATATAGTTCAAGTTTATACAACTCAAGTTTACTGAGCCTGTGAGGAAAACCTCAAACACCAAGGCTCACAGGGCAACTAAAGGCTTGAGGAATTTGCTCGCCAAATTAATCCATCAGTGCAGATAATTGGACACACAACACAATAGCCCGGTACCGTACAAAGCCATGCAGCTATGGCCAATTAGGCACAACTCCCAGTGAATGGCAAAGGATCTAAGCCGCCGTGAAGCAGCCACAATTATGATTATTATGGTACTACTATTCAATTGACTGTTGTCCCTTATTATGACTGTTACAGCATGTGACAGCTCTGCTATGTAATAAACCTGGCTTAACCCCATTAATCAATTTAACTGAAAAATTTGAGTTTACATTGTGAATCTGTCTGGTCATTCATGAGAATATTTGCTCGCTGCTTCATACAAAGATAATCCTTGTTACATTATGACCGGAAAATGTAAATTTGTCGCAACTTGATTAATGCCTGGTAGTAAAATCAGCCGTTTTGCATCTCAGCTGTCCGAGAAACAGTGTAGCCGCTGCACCCACAGCTGGGGAATCAGGGATAGCATTGTCATTGGAGGATTTTTTTTTTTGTTAAGACACTGTCAGAATGAGAATGTCCCAGTTTGGAGATAAATTTATGTATCTCAAAGTACGAGATGGGTGGCCTTTTTGTCAAGGAACATCATACATTTAAGTCGATTAGGGTCTGGAGCTGACCCTCCAATCTTGGATAATGTCATATTGTTTTTTTTTATATTTCCTGGTCCCTTAGGCGAGGCACTTCTGAGGTTTCAGCATTGTATAATGTATACGCTCTTGAACAGAGTTCCTTTCTTGTTCCAGAGCACTTAAAACCACTACGCCTACAGTAATCTTTCAGTGCTTCTGCGTCCCGCGTTTCGACTTCATTCAATGATATCAATTCGCTGCTTACAAGATCTTCCATATTATGATGTTACTTGATGTCTGATGACCAAATAGATAGACATTCATATGGGCGCAGCATTAAATACACCTGGTTTTAATCATTCACACTTCAGTATTATAATCTTTGCTTCAGTGTTTTGTGGTACAAAAACCAGGTTAGATATGCCAGACCCAACGCTTGCAGTATATTTCATATGGTGCGTGCGTCATTCAGACCACAATTATATCACAGAGTAAGGATATATCATATCATGCTCTAATCTTTCATTGTATCAATAATTTCTATACAATTACTAAGGTGTTACCACATATCCCAGAATAATATCCTTGTTTGTTATGACACTGCAAGAATTACATCGCTAGTTTGAAGGTTTGAGGAGCTACAATTTTTTTCTATATCCAATGTGTTCCTTAGTAGATTATGCACCTGATCTGAGAATGCCACTTCCAGAAAATGCGCTGCTACCGAGTTATCAAAGAAATAGGAATATTTTAATATCCTTCCTATAGTGAACTGTCCCTTTATCATGGGCATTGACAACACAACTCCAAATTATAAAAATGTTATTTTTGGGCTCAGTAAGTCGCCTAATAGGCGACTTACTGAGCCCAAAAATCTTGTTTGGTTTCCCATCTTATTTCAATGTTTAATATCTCAACAAGATTTTTTATTCATGTGTAGTTAAGTTGTAATTTCCATGTATATATAGGTTAGCTCACCTTTGTCAAACAACAGATTGTCGGGGAAAGTGCATGAGTTTTATACTATTCAATTGACTTGCTCCACGACCAGTAGAGCCTCCCTGAGCCAAGCATAGCAAGCCAGTGAAACCATGATGTGAATAGTTATTAATATTATTATAATCTCATACATACATGACAAGTTGGCTGGGCTCTATATCTGGTGGTACATAAAATTGCGGGCTTGGTTGGTTGGGGGGACCCTGAAATGCTCCTGCCGGCGGCCAGGAGCAACACCCCAGCTGCCCAAGCCTGTAAAATATTTGATTTTCTGTTGTTTTATTGTTAGATAACCATAATTTACCAATTCTAGCAAGCTTTACACAGAATTTTACTACATAAAAATTTTTAAACTAATGCAATTTGTTATAATAGGTTGATAACTAGACCACATGACAGCAAAAAAAAGCAATTTAAGCTTCACCAAGCTCTTAGATGCAAAAGTGGGGTGGTTATAGGGTCATCTGGTCTCATAGGGTAATCAGCCCAAATATCTGGTGTTACCCTACCAAATAGGGTAACTTGTCATGTATGATCTCATATGACACATGCCTCCACAATATACTGACTCTGTCGGTCCGAAAAGATCTTCCTTGTACTTTTGTGATGGCTTATTTAGTCAAACGGCAATGCATCTTTAAATTTAGAAATTGTGGCTAAAATAGATTATATTTTAGTTGCTTCGATTATTTATTAATGCAGAAAACATGCTAAGAAGAATGAAATTGATTTAAGAGTTGGTGGTATACACTAAGAGTGTCAGTCGCTAAGCACGCATGTATTGGAGGTCATGGGTTTGGTTAGTCCCCAGGACTTGACAATAGGCAGGCATGGGTAACTCTTTGATTACGGATGCAAGAAACTGATCTATGAATACTGAATTGCAATATATCTATTATGATAAAGTATATATGTGCATGTCTTGGTACTGAGCATAGGGATTCATAAGTTAAAATTGAGATAGGAGCTGGACAATGTTTAACACAGCATAATTTATTATTTTAGCAATTTCAATTGTAAGCACAGATGCTGTACACACAGCATTCTTCTCATATAGGGTTATCATGTGCTGCTTTTCATAATGATGTGTAATTGTGTGGCTAATTAAAATTGTTTTACTACGGTCGATATATGGTTATTACGATTCCTCTTTTCATTCACACAATACCTTATCACACTTCAATTCACTCGCTTACTAATCTCTAAGATTATAACCATATATCGATACCGAAAATCGAAAGTACCGATAAGGAGAAATCGAAAGTACCGATAAGGAGAAATCGAAAATCGAAATTGGCACAAGGGTTGGTTGAAAGCGAAGGTGTAGAATCGAAAAATCGAAATCGGGAAAATCGATGCCACAATCAGAATGTCCTGGTTTGTTGCCATAGCAACTGTAGGCAACAAAGAGAAACAGAAATACCTCTATGCATTTAATATGGCACCGATGAAGTATATAGATAGAGAAGAGCTTCATAAACAGGCAGCAGACACAACAGAATGTCCGTATAAGATGACTCATCAGGAGGTGATGGAGATGAGAGAATCTGGAGCTGCTCCTCATAGGAATGAATTCTTCTACGGACAATCATCAGCAGCTGGAAACAAACGACATGATAATCTTACTGTAACATTGTCAATAAGTGTCTTAGTTTTGGTAGCTGATAAAAGTACAATAATTGATATACATGACACGGAAATGTACATTTTTATAATTACTTCACGGCGATCCCTTTGATTAAACGCTTAGTCTAAGACTAATGTTACTTTAAACTTTCTGACCTGGTGTCATGATTCATTTTTCTCTCATTTCTTCAATTTACTTTGCAGGTCGACCACACAGTGATTGCCCAGATGCTAAGAGAGTGTTTTGTATTATTTTGATAGGGATGGCTTTTCTCCCTTCAGCTGTATATAGTATATAAAGTCATATCATAATCCCTGTTCACTCACATTGAATGATTTATAACGAAGAATAAAAAAAAAATTTGATACTAATATGAAGCAGCTAATATTGTGTAAGAGCTGCCCACTACTTGTATATATATATATAATACACACCTTATTATCACATGTAAGGTAAGGTCTAAAAGCTACAGGTCTGAGGCTATAATACTGGAACCAAATAGTTCTGATTTATGAGCGTCTGAAATGTAGATGTGGTACAGAGACCCATATGAAAGTGATGTTATATAAAACTATCAGCTTTGTGATGGCATCATATATCATTCATGAGAACACAGATGAAGCTCTTATCCCAACGTACTATGTCTGAATAATCCAATAACTGTTACAATAAAACGGCAGATTTATGAATACCTGGAAATTCCTACAAGCCATCAGTATATAAAACATATTTTCATAACCGTAACCCCAAAGTTACGCAATGTTGAGGATTTGGTGGCATTGTATGGCGAGGGTCTTGTCAGTCTCTAAAATGTTACAGAGATTGTCAAATTGATCTGGTATACCTCGTGTATTAGAACATATTTCTAATGTTGGTAAGTACTTATGGATAGAAAATAAATTTGGAAACTGTCTAGACATCTAGACATGTGACAGATAAATGAAGCATTAGATGAGTGTAAGTCAACTAAAATATCTATAATCATAAAACAAGACCGATTCATACTGTGATCCATATATAATAATCATTGTCTAAAAATTTTGGTAATGTGTTATTATTCGGACTAGAATCCTACAAACAATGCCACACAAAGTAAATTTATTATAATACGGAGAAAACATTTGGGAGATGAAAATTATTCCAGAATGCAGTTCGTAAAGTGGGAAAAAAAGAGTTGATAAATCAATATGAAAATCCGGTTTAGTGTAATATATAAAACTGTAACTGTATTACTATGTCAGCTAACCGTCGGCTATATGTGGAGGAAGGCAACTCCTATAAGAGGTGATAAGTGGACTTAGGGTTACTGTATGATTGGTTGATGAGGTGGTATTATGGCTTTTATTAACCATGTTTTCGATGTACTGAAAAAGATAAAACTAATCAATTTTTAAGAAATATTAATTTTTTATTTGGAATCTATGTTTGTGTTACCAGACTAGAACCCATTGGGTTATTTTGTGTACAAGTAATTAAATTGGTTGAAGTTTGAAGTTGAAGTTTGTTTATTGCCTAAATTCTAATATCCATCCTGTGATAGGTTGATAGCATCGAATGTACAGCACATACGTGGAAAAATAAAAATAAAAGGAGTCTGAGCTGCATTAGTTAAAAAATCGCATATAAAATTCAAAAAAGGTATTTTGTCTTTTGGTTGTTCTACACTTGGATGGCCTATATTTATCTATTTTTGCTCTACGAGCAGATGTTCTGTTTGTGTTTATTTTAATACGAGAATTCAAGGGGTGATTATCGTTGTCAGCTTACATCTTTGTAGATTTTATATCTGCTAATATTGGTAGGAGGGAATAATGGAAGAAAACCTCAAATATCTCAGATGTATGGTTATTTTCTGTATGTAGATATTATATATATTATATATAGGCCCCTATATATATATGTTTATTATTCTGTACAGTGAGACGATTGACTACTAGAATTTAAAGGATTTACTCCGGTATAAATATTTGTATACCCTGAATATTAGTCTGATTTTGTCTGTGTAAGATAACTTTGCATCCTCTGAATACGAAAATTCCCGGGATCTAGTCTGGAGTAAATATTTAGAGCTTGTCTCAGCACATCTCTAGCCTTACTATTATCCCCGGTAACCCTGTATAATTCACCCATATTATTCAGTGTGTCAGCTATATCCACACTGTCCTCACCTTGTGATGATTCTCTATATATAGATAAGGCCTGTGTGTAACATTCTACTGCTCTACTGTACTGCTTCATGTGATGGTAATTGACACCCATATTATTCAGTATTTCAGCTAAACCCACACTGACCTCACCTTGTAATAATTCTCTATCTATAGATAAGGCCTGTGTGTAACATTCTACTGCTCTACTGTACTGCTTCATGTGCTGGTAATTGACACCCATATTATTCAGTGTTTCAGCTAAACCCACACTGACCTCACCTTGTAATAATTCTCTATATATAGATAAGGCCTGTGTGTAACATTCTTCTGCTCTACTGTACTGCTTCATGTCATTGTAATTGCTACCCATAAAACACAGTAATACAGCATTAACCTGTACAGCAGCACCTTCACCATACAGATCATATATAAACTGTAGTGACCTATTATAATAAGCCTCAGCTCTACTATACTGCTTCATATCATTGTATACATCACCTAATGATGTTATGTTTGCGATGATATTAGGTGTTATATTAGTTATCATACTCAGCCTATGTTCTGGTGATTTAGCACCTAACAAATCTATCTTGTGTTGTCTATCATTTTCTGTAGCAGACAGCGGATTACCATAATAGTCTGTAAGGACTTCAGCTGATGTATTATTATACTCTATCTGTAATGCTTGTATAAGATTGTGTTCAGCCTCCTCATACTTCCTTACAAAGCGATATGTCACACCTAATGAGTGGTACACAGCAGATGATTTATCAGTAATACTGTTCAGTATATCTATAGCTGTATTATGATCACCTAGCCTGTTTTGACAGTCTGCTATCCTCCACGTCCTATCACTGATATTATTATCTGTCATGTATTTATATAACTGTAGTGCTGCTCTGTTCTCACTACACCAGTGCAGAGTCTCAGATATTATAGTCAGTGTATGGTGTGTACTGTGTGGTAATACTGGGGCTAACTGTAGAGCTGACTCTACAGGATTATCACATAATCCTACACATCTCTGTTTGAGTTTAGATAGAGCTTGTGATCGGTTACCACTGTAATACAATGCTGTTACTTGTGACCACCAAGTATCTGGCTTCATACAGTATTTGGTGAAATCCTTTTTTTTCTCATGGGCTAAATATTCTTTTAGCGGAGTCATTAATGTGCACATAGCTGAGAATAACTCACATGGTAAAAACCATCGCTGTGATCTCTGATTGATTTTAGCTGCGTCTTGTTGGGTTTGTGTAACCTTTTGTGTGAGGGCTATCCTGTCATCATGTGAGTCATGGTAAAGATAAGTGGATAGCCTTATATATGTGGCGGCAGCGAGTAGGAATTTCATGGAAGTAAACAGATCGTCAGAAATTTTTCCACTCTTAGAAAGATTTTCTAATGATGCCCAAGATGATTGTGCGGTACAGTCACTAAAAATGCAGATATCTAATAGTAATATGGAGGGGAATCTATAGAGTTCCCTTTTCACATTCGCATTAAAACCTTTCTGAATCAAATCATCATTTGGGACAAAGTTGAATTTATCTGCATCTGTTTGTAGCATATTCATATTGGACTCTGTCCTTGCCTTGTTATTAACCATCGGTTTTATGAGATCCCTGAACTCTTGTAACAGATTACTCTGCTCGTTCTGATACGAGTATAATGACTTGGTGTAAGTCAGCATGGAAGTGATATCACCTTTCAATGCTTCTTTTGGATCTGGATTTTCTAGGACTTTCTTGTATCTATCAGCTAACTGTTTCGGATTGACAATGAAGTGATTGCGATTTTTAGAACTATTTCCTGTTGGAATATTACCCGCTCCCTCGGCCAAACCATCAATCTTGAAGCCATTTTTTGCTTTGTCATCAAACCAACTATACAGCTCGTTGATTGCCATGTAGGACAGCTTTGTTTCCCCGAGATTCCCCATTATAAAGTAAGAAGTGACGGCCAGGGTTTGGAAATACTTGACTGCCTCTTGGGAATCATTGGTAATAAGAAATAGGTACTCCAGATCAGAGTAAGGAGTTGCCTCCCCGCGAGCAATAGATCCTATAGCCACAGTTTCAAATCCACAAGGGGGTGGAACATTCAACACATTCTTACTCTCATTAATGATCCTACCTGAAAAATCAGCCATAGCCTCAGAGCATTCCAGTGATATTTTCTTCATAACTTCAAAATGTTGATTTTTAGTGCTTGAGTCAGTGCTATCACTGTGGAGTTTACTCACTAAATCGTCAGCAGTTTTATTTTCTTCTCTGAATCTGTCTCTGATAGATTTTAGTTCACATTTTAGCTCATTCGTCAGATTTCTCATTGTCTCATAGTCAATGTTAGAGTTTTCTCCCCAGTACATCTTCTGTAACTCAAACGCTTTGATCCTCCATTGTTCCTCTGTAGGTTTTCTGGTAGATATTGAGTTATAGAGAGAGTGTGCCTTTAATAGAAAGATGAGGTTTACCATGAAAAAAGTTGCCATGCTGTGTATAATAATACGTATGTTTTGTCATCACATATACCTGTATTAGTATTAATCAATAAAATCCATTGATTCTAAAATCCTCATGTACGATAATCAAGTACATCACTCCGGTTCTATTTATGAGGTCAGGGGAGAAGAATTCGAACATGGAGAATAAGATGTGATACAAAATACCAGCCTCAAAGTATGTCTTTAACTAGTTTATACAGCTCTTAACCAGTGGATATTCCACAAATCAGTGAATTAAGTACTCAAGTCACCTGAAAGAGGACTTTCCAGCAGCAGAACAGTACTGACAGCAGATAGATACACATATAAACTCTTAAGCAGCTATTATAGTTGATACAGGAAGTGATTTGGCAAATTTAGTAGTACAGAGGAAAGATAACTCTTACATATAGTAGAGATGATTTGCTAAAATTCAGAGACCATAAGTGCGCAAGCACTGTTAAACAGATTGCTCCACATTTACCTCATAGATTAATTCATCGTCAAAGCTGTAAACGAAGCGGAAGGAACAGAACGGTTCACAACCATCGCAAACTAGCTTTACCTGCTATTAATTTAGCAAATGTCAGGTCAATCAAAAATAAAGTTGATTAACTTAATGCCCTTTTAAAATATAACCAAGCTTACCGCAATGCCAGTGCAATTGCAATCACAGAAACCTGGCTACACAGCTCCATCACTGATAACAATGTCTCGTTTGACGGTTTCGACATCTACCAAACAGACAGAGACCCATTTTACCTGCAACAAATCACGTGGTGGAGGGTGCATGTGGTTAATTAGGAGATAATGGTGTACCAACACATCCATCCAACAATGCTACCTCTCTAAAGACTTAGAATTGTTGCACCTCAAATGTCTACCACATTTTCTGCCAAGGGAACTAAACATCATCAATCTCCTGGCAGTATATAAACCACCTGATTCAGACACCCCGCTGCCGTTGAACAGCTTGAGAATCTTGCAGAAAAGTGTATCGAAACCCAACCCGATTGTGCCATAATAATAGTCGGGATTTCAACAAATCCAGGTTATCAATCAAGCTACAGCAATATGTGTCTTTCAACACCAGAGACAATAGAAAACTTGACCTGTGCTACTCCAATATAAAATATGCATTCAAATCCTACAAGCTTCCACCTGTGGGAAAATTGATCACTGCGTTATGCAGATGGTACCCATTTACACCCAAGCTCATAAAAATCAAAAGAAGAAGAAATTTCTTAAGCAGGTGATCGATCTCAGAGACAATAGAAAAATGCAAAGCTGCATTTGATACCACAAATTGGGAGATATTTATGACAACAAATGTTTATCAAACTGTGGAGGCAATTACATCAACCCTGTGGTAGCCTCCAACTCAACAACAAAGCAGTTTTACTCCAACACCAACAAATGCGCATGGATGACTGCCAAAATCAATAGGCTCCTACACGAAAAGCAAGCGGCTCATCAAAACAATAATAAAGAGAAAAACCAAATAAAAGATGCAAAAATACAATACAATGACAAAATGCTATCAAAAATGTCCTCCAACAACAAAGAAGCATGGAAAGCCATCAAATCCATGTCTAACCAAACCAAGCCTAGCAGCACCAATTTAGACCTGATGGATACCACACAGCAGAAGGAACTCTGTACCAGCCTAAATGAGCTCTATACTAGATACAACAACTCACAGCTAGCAGCAGTAACACCTGACCCACCTGATCCTGACACTCCTAATAAATCAAATGACGGTAGCGAGATAGCGGTAGAGGAGGTGCGACCTCAACTACGCCAGTGCAAGCCTGGAAAAGCAGCAGGACCAGATGGTATTTTATCCAAAGTTTTGAAGCGATGCTATTATGAACTGTCACCAGTATTTTGTAAAATTTATAAAATCTGTCTTTCAAGTGGTACATTACCCAAACTCTGGAAATTATCAGCTATTTCTCTATTACCGAAAAAGCCAAACCCTAAACGGCTACAGACCTATTGCCCTTACATCAGTTATAATGAAATGATTTGAGAGAATTATCAAGAACAAACTTTTAAATTACGTTGATTTAGATAGCCTTCAGTTTGCTTATAAAAAGAATCGTGGCATAAAAGACGCCTGTATAGGATTGGATTATTTTTTGAGGTTGCACTTGGAAAACCCATCTACTTATGCCAGAATTTTATTTGTGGATTTTACATCAGCATTCAACACTATTGTGCCAATATTTTACTAGATAATCTAAAAGTTTTTGATGTGCCACACTACCTTCGATCTGTGATAATGTCATTTTTAGTAGACAGGCAGCAATATTGGTGACGAAAAATCTGATATTCTAAACTGTGATATAGGATGTCCCCAAGGTTGTGTTCTATCCCCAGTTTTATTTTCTATTTATACTGACTTTTTAAAATCTACCCATCCTGATATCAAGGCTTTCAAGTATGCCGATGATATGGCTCTTGTTGCCTTGCCGAATTTTAAAGATCCAGATACCTCTTTCCCCTTCTTCAATACTGTCCAAACGTTTGTTGATCTATGAGCCTCAGTGAATCTTTTAATTAATGCCAGCAAGATGAAATAGATTTTTAAATATTTAGGTATTTATTTTGATGACAATTTAAAATGGCTTTCCAACACAAATTATATCCATGGAAAGCTGAAGCAGCGTTTTTATGCATTTTCCAGGTTTAACTACTTTAAACCAGATAGACATCAGAAAGACTATTTTATTCAAAGCCTGATAATAAGCCTATTTTAGCATACAACCTCGAACTGTGGTTTAACTCTAATAATTCTACTAATAAGCAGAAAGATAAGCTGACTAAACTATTTCAGCAGAGACATTATGACTTGGATATCGATTTATATTTTGGAGAATACTGTGCATAAAACTGCTATGAATTTTATTGCTGATCCTTCCCATGTCATGCACAGCTGCTATGAGATTAATCGTAATTTCTATAGAGCGCCAAAGGCACGTACAAACAGATTCTTCGATAGTTTTGTACCTTTTAGTATTCGTGTATTAAATAACTTATGTTCTTTTATTTTTGAATTCACAGAGAGCGCCTTAATTGTAATGTGTTCCTGACATAATTACCGAAATAAACTAATTTATTCATTCAAAAAGGAGCTGAGATTGGCTTATCTTGAAAACCGCATAAAATAGGATGTTGATTCAGTATCGGCATCCTTTTTCCTAAAAGCATTATCATAAATTATTATTATCAATCTTACCACAGTTTGAGAGGCCAACTCATAATTTTCAACGATCTAGCTAGTTATATTTTCCCCACTTATTGGGAAAATGGTTGACAATTACATGCTACTACCAGCTATCTCAACATCTGTAATCTGTCCCCTTAATCATACAGATATCACTCCAGCTCATGTTCTTCAACAGCCGAAGTGAAAATGTAGCCCCTCAATTGATCATTCATTGACACAAGAATGTTACTGGTCAAAACGTCGGGTCATCATAAGTCATGTGACCAGTGGGTCATCAAAACAACAGGATCTTATTAGGATAAACTTCAGCCACTATAATAAATAAAGATATTGGATGGGAAAGGGGTTATTTTTCAAGTCTAACATCTAAGGCTAGACTACAACATGAAATACTGCAATAGCAGTATGGTAGCCTGGGCAGGTAGCCTGGGCAGGTAGCCTGGGCAGGTAGCCTGGGCAGGTAGCCTGGGCAGGTAGCCTGGGCAGGTAGCCTGGGCAGGTAGCCTGGGCACGTAGCCTGGGCACGTAGCCTGGGCACGTAGCCTGGGCACGTAGCCTGGGCAGGTAGCCTGGGTAGGTAGCCCGACAGCCTGCCCAGGCTAACAGTATGGCCTAGCGATTGAAACACTTGAAACTTTAGTATGAGTTGTTTGTGGGATCCCTGAATCAGACAGTTTTTTGTTCGTTTAGAGTTAGTTATATGAGTTGGAGAAATATTCTATATTTTCAATTTTTTTTCCGGTGCAGATTAAAGACTTTGTTTGAGGCTGCTCTTTTGTATCACATCTTATTCTCCATCTTTTATTCTGTCATGTGAGCGATTTTCAGCTTTAGAATCCAAATATTGAGGAAGTTATGGCCTCTCAAACTTACAGGCTGATTGCCTTCAATCGGCATTGGGAATAAGCGGATGTTTCCCCTGGGGTACGTCACAACCATAGACATGGACATAGACATATTATGAGTTATTAGGTAATACACTAATGATCACACAGAAAAGCTGATGATCAAAATTCAGACCTGGATGGGAATCGAACCCAGGTCCCCATACCTATAGGCAACGACGCTACCATCATGCCACTTGGACCAACTAGGTTAGGTAGTAGACAATATAGCTCGGTGTTAGCGGCGTTGCCTGCAAAGCCATTTAGACCTGGGTTCGAGACCGTTACATATCTGAACCACTGAATTAGATTCTTCTATGGAATTCAATGATCTGAACATTTTGATCATCAACATAATTTTATTAGTGTATCGTAATAAGTACGATGGTTGTGACGTACGTACGTACGTAGGGATTGCCGGCTGATTCTTACTGCCGATAAATTGCCGTCACCTTGGAAGTTTGAGAGGCCATAACTTCCTCAATATTTGGATTCTAAAGCTGAAAATCGCTCACATGATAGAATAAAATATGGAGAATAAGATGTGATACAAAAGAGCAGCTTCAAACAAAGTCTTTTAGTCAGGGAATTTTATCCAGACACAATTAAAGACTCCTGAAGGTTCACAGCAATATATAGTCTGGAAGCTAGTTCAGCAGTAATTATGCGATATTTTCACATTTATAAAATTCAGAGCCCTTTTGGGGAAAATTATGTATAGTGTTAGAAATTGTCTTCCCTTCTCATCTCTGAGCTATGAGGTATCCACATAAGTTTAAAATGAATATAGTTCCATTGTCAGGAGACTTTTTACAATAGCAGATAACTCTATTTATTAATTAATACAGTTCACCCAAGCAGGGAGTTTGGGTCCCAAACTCCCTGATCCAAGTAGATAGAAGTTATGGTTCGTTGGGCTGGTACAGCACTACGCCCGATGGACACCTCATAGCTCATAGACGAAAAGGGAGAACAACTTCTAACACTATACATCATTTTTACCCAGAAGTGCTCTGAATTTTATAAAATTGAAAATATCGCATAATTACTGCTGAACTGAACTAGCTGCCACACTATATATTACTGCTGAACTAGCTGCCAGACTATATATTGCTGTGAACCTTCAGGAGTCTTTAAACATACAGTAAGAATTCGCGGATTTAAAAATATTAGGCGAAAATTAATTAAAAAATCAAGCATAAAAATTATTGTCAGTGAAATTTACTAGGGAAATCTAAAACTAGTTCAAATTAATACACAAATACTTTTAATCAGTTAGTTAGTCATGAATGAAAATCATTAGCAGATACATTTCAAATTAAAACCAATAAAAATAACATATTGGAAACAAAATTTGAGAGCTAACAATGAAGAAGCTGGCTCTTTATGGCATATTTGAATATAATAACCGTTGAGCATAGCTTAGTGTGGTGAGGCAATGAATAAAATTGTTTGGCACCGAAAATGGTGATGGCAAATCTTAATTTGTCTTTTGATCATTGTAATCCTTCGCTTTTCGAGAGACGAGTTTCACTAGTCAATTTCTAGGTAAAAGTTCGCTATCAATGATTGGCACTAGAGTATTGACTAGCTTGTAAAATGTTAAAAGATAAAGGTATTCAAAACCAGTTAAAATTTTAGGGACACTGTATGTGTGTTTTAGGCAGAAACCTCATCTATCTATATCCACAGCCCTGCTCAACCTTGGCCAATTTGATCATTTTGTTCGGCCAATTGTACCCTTACCACAGAAAAAAACTGAGACACATTTTCTCTTCTTGAGAAAAAAAAAATACTCAGGAAACTCCACAGTATTCTGTTGCAGTAATCTTATATATCGAAAAATCAATCTGTTGCTCTATTGCAGTAAATTGGACTTCCAAGGGGTGTATTTATCATTATTTTTAGCAGGTCAAATTGGGGAAAACAAACCCGACAATTGCCATTAGTAGCATAAATACGCTATGACTCTATTTATGTTAATCATTAACAGGTGCTCAGGGGGTCTATTGTGGTATCTGTAGAGAATATGAAGGGATTATAAGATTTTCATTAACAAATTTCAATATTTTCTAAGGTTAAGAGCTCATCAATAAATATAAACCAAAACATGATAGCTTTCCTTCGTCACTATGGCCCGACTCGAACATGCCTCTACGCTAAAATAGGCCAGGCTCAACAACACAGCCTCATATAATGGCATGATATAAATCGGTTGCAGAGGGGAGTTTGACCTTGTGAAGTTTCACTGTCAACACGGTACGTCGTGGCGTCTCATCCAAAAACCTTTTGCTTTAAAATGTCTCAATGCTCTGTAATGGACATTAGTACTAAAATCTAGGAAGACCCAAATCCTGTGTTCTACCGAGACCGCGACGAGTATTGGCACCTTGAAGGCGCAAAATGCTTTGTTTATATACAGCTTAGGGTTTGGGGCTCTGTAAGTTTTGAGGAAAAACCACTCTGGTTACTCCCTCATTCGAATCCCATGCGATATTGATAAAGTTCATGGGTACAACCCTGGGAATTCCCCAATATAGCTGTATTACAGGTAAAATTTGCCCAAAAAGTTGTGCAGCCAAATGTTATGCTCCCAAAAAAAAATTGCCAAACCCGAAAAAAGGTTGGGCTAGTCTATAATTTACGTAACTTACCTTTAAACAATCCATCCAATGATCATTCCTCTCATATAGAAGCTTATATCTGTCTGCTAGTTTACAGAGATATGGAACTTGCTCTTCTAAGTTGAAAGGTCCATGTTTCTTGTAGGCAGCTTGAAAATCTGCTATCTGCATATCCATCTGTTAAGTGTCCAATATATGTAAACCATTAAAATGTGGAGACATCCTACTCTTTTTAATGTGATGTAGGTTTATGTATCGTTGATAACGTAGAATGTACCATGTTATACTTTAGCAACCTAACCTAACCTCATCCTACCATATCCAACAAACAAGGTCATCCATGAAGTGGGACCAGAACAGAGTTGTGTCATCCTGTTTACTTACAGGGTTCTTTTTGTGATACGGTAGGTCAGAAGTCAGAAGACTTGTCTCCCCTGTATGTGACTCGCTCTGCTTGCTTCCCATGGTTGAGTGAGCAGCTTAACTTCTGTACCTTTAAAAATAGTGAAGACTCCTGAAGTGTCAAGCTATGCTGGAGAAGGGAAAGTTTATGTTCGACTTACACAAAAATCCCAAATTTAAGTCTGTTACAAAACTGTCCACAGGATGATAAGATGATACATAAAATGTTCTGCCCATCATCAGATTTCCTATTAACACCTGAATATGTTTTATCAGTTTCATGTACTCAGGATAACTTACTGTAGTTGTTCTCCCTGATTTGTTAATTAGCTGATATCCTGGTTTGGATGTGTCTGTGGTCTGTGAGTCAGGGCGATTCTCTCATTGGTCAGTTCCTCTAATCAAGGGGAATCTTTGGTATCGCAATCCACCACTCGCTATCATGTTCTCTATATCTGCATATATATATATATATACAGTGGCGTATATTAGCACTCACGGCCCACGGATTTCCGTGAGTGGCTGAATAGCTCAGTGTGTAGAGCGTTCGCTTTATAATCACTGATAATAAGATTGTTGTGGGTTCGAATCCCATCGAGGTCAATTTTTTTTCAAATGGGTGCTTTATAACTTGAGCATTTTTACCGTAATCTTCTACTGCTATTGAGTTATTTTCTGAAAGTACCCAACAGCTCAGTGAGCTATTGAAATACCTCTCTGCTTGCACTATTTTGCTACCGATATGCAAAAATTTCCGTGGTGGGAGGGCGCTTAAGCGCCCCTCCCACACCCTCCCCGCCAAGCCTACGGCGTGTGGATCGGGCTGCGCCCGATTATTATGCTCATCTCTAAAAAGTCAGTGAGTGAAATTTTTTAGAATATACGCCCCTGTATATATATATAAATTCTTTTGTGAATATATCCGTTTGTAACTCAATAGATGGTATAAGATTCAGTGACGAGATGTTGTGATTCAATATGACTGCGCTCCATGTTGTCAAGCTTATTTATCTTCTCACTAATAAATTTTAGACAACTCCTTATAAGTATTGAGATAATTTTTTTTGACAGCTTTATTCAATGGAGCTCACTGTGGGGGTAGCGAACTCATACCCTTGCGAATGTTTTTTAAGCATGCAGGGTTGCCCTCCATTTATCATCCTTATCCGTACGGATCTTGCAAGGATGTCCCGAATCAAAGCATTTTGGCGCTGGGAATCCAACCTGGGTTCATTGATCAAAAGCCCTTACCCCTTAATCACTGGACCGCTCCTTACTCCCGCTTAGGCAACGAAACTTACTGGATTGAATAGGCCTCATGCTGAAGCTTCAGATCAGCTTATATATGCTAATTAAGTACCGGATTTCTAAGGCACACTTCAGATCGCAACATCATGAAAGATTACTACTAAATAAGATAATCACCTGAAGCTAACTTACCTGTTAAGTTTTACACAATGAGAGCCAGTCTGGGTTACTAATCAATGTCTGTGGGTTTCTGCTGTCAAGCTTCACTCCCTTTGATTTCCTTGAGCACTGCGACAAGACTATAATTTGAGCTTGTGTTCATTTAAGGCCTTCTCATGCTAAGAGAGTAAATAGAATTCAGGTGATTAAGAGTTTATCAGTTTATAGGTTAGATGAAAGTATCTCAGGAAGTCATAAATTATTAATGGACTGATCTACTTGTATGTAATGTATCATACTCTATGGTACTAGGGGCCACCACAAATATTCTTATGATCTCATATCAACACCACCACATTAATGTTAGCTACCACAGAATGTTAGCTACCACTGAATTTTGGTTGGTTAAGGTGAGAGTATATATAATGTAAAGAGGGCAAGTAAATTTTAGCTAGAATTAAATTTTGTTTATTTCATGCATGTTTGAAAAGTCAAACTTGTCACACTGCGAATACTTTACACATCAGGGTATAGAAACTATCTTGGGCAACTAAAGTAGTCTGTAGGTAGTCCATTTTGGATATACATCAACTTTATTTATGCACACCTACAGTCAATGTATACCCTATTTCATCCATACTAGGCGCTTTGCTGTTTGACACTGCAGAAAATTAGTCACACTGAGAGTTGTCTTCTCTTGAAATTAAAACCACATGTCAAACATGATACTGTCCTTCTTGACTGTACTAACATTGTACTAAGGTTGTCAATGATATAGCTATGTAGGAGAAGGTATATAAAATTGGCGTATAAATTGATATGTTTATGCCATTCCTGAATAAAGAGCACGGGACACAACTGAATGTATTAATTTAGGAATCTGAAAATGACCTGAAAAAAGATGATGTTGCGACCGGCAAATTGTATTGCGCTAGGATCGCCATCTTTAAGTACAAGAATCACTATGTTTGAAAATGATTTTGTGATTTGGCTTGCAACTACAAACCCCACTTCCTCTGCAGAAGAAAATCAAATTTCAATTTCTTCTGCATATTCTTGTCCGTTTGCGGAAATGGCCATATAATCCAGTTGTGAACATGGCTTCCAGATGGTCATTATAAACCCATCTTCCTACCCTTGATGGAAACACTGCACCCACTATACTGGGAGTTTATTGCTGGACCACTTCTCTGTCTCTAAACACTTGGACTGGACTGGTTAAGTATTTAATTAAAGTAGTCCCAAAATGTAGAAAGCGGATTTACCTTCAGAGTGGCGGCTGTGAAAGTCTGGTATACAATATCTTAATCACTTAATCTTTATCGGCCTTGATGACAGTCTACTCTGTGATCCTCTGAAGTCATCCAGTAGAGTTTCAGTAGTAATATCATCAACTGGAGAAATATAACATGGTTTACAGCAGTTCGTAATAAGTAATTGTTAACTTGGAGGCAAAATCCGTAGCTGGCTTTAAATCGCATGGCAACCGATGATGCTGACTGGGCTGGATAACTTTTCAATGGTCAGCCGTGGGTTTTGGTTTTGAGTAGCAAAAAAATGAATAAAAAGACATGGCAATATGGCTATATACATGTACATACAATATTCTGCTAGTGGGTTGGCTGTGGTCAAGCTACAGCTACAGCTTCGATTTTAACCGTGCTTGTTTGCAAGTCTGTCAGTTCAGGGGGTGGGGGGGGGGGGGGTTAACAGTTAACAGTAACGGCAAGGTTTCGATTACCTAGCCATGAGGCAATCCAATTGATAGTGTCGGGGTGGATGCCAAACGATAGATGTTTTGTGAATAGTTTGCTCAGTTCATTAAAAGTATTTTGGCTTCAAGTTGCTGTAGAGTTATCTTCTCATTTTCATACAATGCCGTACTTGTTATAAATTAGAAGTTATCCCACTTTGCCTAATTTATCATATCCCGTCCTTGTATCCAGGTAAACATACAAACTTAAATGAGAGAATTCATTACAGAAGAAGAATCTAGGATCAAAATTGAATATCTCCAATATCAGAAATTATACCAGCATACAAGTTCTCCCTGTATACAAGTTTTATTTCAAACTCCAAGCACCAAGCAGAACAATCAATTGTGTCAATCTGATTAAACAACTCTCCGTAAGATAGCTGCAAGATAGCAAGAGAATAGGTAGTGATAGATATTTGGTTTACTATTTCCGATCCAAATTCAATACTACTGGTTCTAATTTTTGCTGGATGGGGTCAAAGTTTTTGAGTGGGGGATTAAATGAGGTCGCATAATTCATCTACTGGTACTTGTGTCAACCGACCTTACCCAGTGATATGAATTACATTTAAGCCAGGGATACCCATCAAACAGTTATGAAATATTTCAATCCTAAGAAATACACAAGAAGGCCTGACACTATCACATTTTAAACAAGGATTGATTGAGGAAACAATGTCAATTAAAAATTATTGAAGATTATTAGGGTTGTTTCAAACATAAATTACTGTCTTTCAAGTAAAATTTTTAAGAATAGATTGGGCAGTGCTTCTGATTTGTGCGAAAATAAATGTCACGTTAAAATCCCAAATCCTTCCCTCAAAGAAGCCTTAATAGTAGTAGTATTGTTATAATGAAGGCATATTATATCAGATATAAAATACTTCTGGTTTCTAGTTACTATTTGATTATGTAATATCAGGGCTCTCAACCTGGGAGGATTCGAAACCTGAGTTTTGATATGTTTTGATATATGTCCCATAGTGGTATTTTAAAGGTGTAAAATGCCCTGAGCATAAACAGCTGAGGGTACGTCTGAGATGGCACCGAAATGTTGTCGCGTGAAATACCTGAGATTTGAAGATTATGTGCAAAGAATAGCTGGCAAAGCAAGTCAAAGAATGTATGTTGCATCTAAGTACAAACCCATTAGCTTCCATGAAGTTCAAAAGTTTTGTAGTTTCCCTCTTGATGTATTGTCTGCCTGTTTCGCACACGAGCATATGTACCATAGACAAAAATTAAATTACTAAGAAAGGTTTTTAATGTTGCCAAGAATTTGAGGCTTGACGTAGGCGACCTCGATATTATTGTGCTGTTTTGCTGATGAGCATCACATCATACAAAATTTTCTAGAGCGATGCCCTCAAATGCATGTTCCATACATTAGTAGCAAGCTCCTTTAATGACAAAGTATATGCATCCTTTTCTCGCAACATTTCATGTTTGTGATAGCAAGTAAATCAATAAAAACCTAGAGCATTTCGTGTAAACATAAAATCGTAAATAATTTAAGATTTGATCCAGATGAACCAATTCATATGGACTAAGCAAGGCCATCGCCGCAGGTGAAAATGAATCCCCATGATGTAAAAATATGTTTGTAAAAATATTGATTTAAAGGCTGACGAATCGAGCCGCCAGGGTAGAAAGGCATACAATTGATGTAATGTGATGCTATTGAAATCATTGCCTGGATTTATCCAGTTCACCTGCAAAATGACTTTTTTAACATTCCTAAAATTCAAATTTCTATTTAGCCATAATAATCTATTTGCAAATCACTGGGATTGGCGGTGCAATAAGAGCATAGCTTATCACAAATGAAATCAAATACCCACAACAAAAACCACACATTATTCTCATGCAAAAGTTTGATGTTGCCTGGATCTATCCGGTTCACCCGCATATTCACTTTTTTAACATTCCTTAAATTCAAATTTCTATTTAGCCATAATGATCTATTTAGCAAATCACTGGGATTGGCAGTGCAGTAAGAGCAGAGCTTATCACAAATGAAATCAAATACCCACAACAAATACCACACATAATTCTCATGCAAAAGTTTGATGTTATCTTTATTATTCATCTCTGCCAAAAATTAGCAATGTGATCTAGAATAGAGTACACAATAAGAGGCAAACGCAATAAATAAAGAAAGCGACTTCAACAACAAGCAAACCAATCCTGAGCTGCTGTCTACAACCATCAGAAAACACCACTTGAACATATTGACAATGCAGTTGCGAATTCCTTGTCACCAATTAATTAATTATTTCAATGGGCTGTCACAACTATCCACACCAAAAAATAATTTAGATACGGTCACTTTGGATATTATTAGTAATGCCCGAGAACATGGCTTCTCAATATTAAGACGCTACCAAGCTGAAAGTCAATCTATCGGCTATTAAACAAGCAGATAAGACTTTCCTGGGAAAGCGCATTATTTTGCCACCTTCCAATGACATAAATGTCCAACTATCTGCTTAAAACATCAAGCAGTGTTGACCCTGTGATCAAATATGCATGTCATCTCAGTCTGAACCGAGATGCTTTGACAGAAACGCAAGTTGGGGTGTAATGTGTTGATATTCAGATTAAAGACTAGATTCATTCAATCATGTCAAGTTCATTACAAGCTAAATTTTGAAAGCATTCTCAAATGCAAATTGGAATTTAGCCATATCAATTTCACATAAATGACTTGATTAGGCAGCGCAGTGAGAGCATAGCTTATCCGACTAGAATCTAATACCTGATCATTTATTAATAATATGACATAAATTATTGTAAGGCAACATTTAGCATTGTTTATATATTATTCATCTCTGCCAACAAGCAAAATCTGAGTTTTTAGCATACATTCTAAAATCCCCCCAGAAGCCTGAGTTGAACCCAAAAATCTGAGTAACTCGGGCTAAACCTGAGTGGTTGAGAGCCCTGGTATTATTGTCTGTGATATGTAATAAATCAATCAAATCAATCAGGTGAAGACAAGAGAAGGCAGGGGAGGGATTTTGTTTTGAGTTCGAAATTTTCCAAATGCAGTCACCAATAGCTCCTCGGCCATATGCCATCAACAGCTTAAAGTCAATATGGTTAGTTGGGTATCCAGATGAATCACAGTATGAAAGGTTTTTACAATGGTATCTACTGTCATGAGAATATTGCTCATTGTGTTAATGGCTGTGATGCCATACAGAGAGCAAGGAGTTACAGGGGCCTTAGCCCATGATAATATTCAAAATTGTATTGTGCTAACCTAAATTATTAGCCATCCTTTTGTAAGCCTCTATAAATAAATAAATAAGCAATCACTACTAGTATGCCTACCTGTAAATATGAGAGCACTACGTAGTAAATCATTTTATTTTATGACATAAACAGAGAGACATTGCGACAACACAAACCATCACAAACCAACACAATTATGAGATTATATTGACTTAATCTTGTCACCAAACAATAGCTCATGGGCCTGTTTTTAAAAACAATTTAAATTAGCCACACATTTATTTTATTATGAATAGCAATACATGATAACACTCTATGAGAGGAATGTTGTGTGTACAGCCTCTGCTTCCAATTGATATTGCTAGCATAATGAATTACCCAGTGTTAAACACTTTCCGGCTCCTATCTCAATTTTAACTTATGAATCCGTATGCTCAGTAACAAGATATACACATATTTTGGTAACCTTCCATTTATCATAATAGTTAGATTGCAATTCAGTACTCATAGATCAGCTTCTTGCTATAATCTGTAATCAAAGAGAAACCCATGCATCCCAATTGACAAGCCCTCGGGGCTAACCAAACCCATGACCTCCAACGCATGCGCGGTGTGCGACTGACACTCTTAACGTATGTCACCAACTCTTAAATCCATCTTATTCTTGATAGCACGCTTTCTGCATCAAACAATCGAAGCTAATAAATTATAATCTATTTTAACCACAATTTCTAAATTGAAATATTCATACCCATTTGTGTTGACTAAATAAGCCATCACAAAATTACAAGGAAGATCTTTCCGAACCCACAGAGTCAGCATATTTTGGAGGCATGTGTCATGTGAGATTATAGTAATAATAATAGCCATTCACATCATGGTTGCACTAGCTTGCCATGCACTTCTAGTAGCTTGACTCAGGAGGCTCTACTGGTCGTGGAGCAAGTCGATTGAATAGTATAAAACTCAAGCACTTTCTGGACGATCAGATGTTTGACAAAGGTGAAAAAACCTATATATACATGAAATTACAACTAAACTACACATGAATAAAAATTTTGTTGAGATATTAATCATTGAAATAAGATGGGGAAACCAATCAAGACCATTTGTGCCTAATGCCCAGTTTATACATCAAATTAAGACCCGAATTAACTTCATTCTTTCAAAATCCCGCATTATTAGAGTCACCCGAATTTGCCAAAATGCTGCCTGAATTACAACCCGAATTGCTTAATTCATGGCTTAATTCGGCGTCACAAATTTAATTCAGGTGCTAATTTGGCACTTTGAATCGGTGATAGATTAAATGACAAATCCTAGAGGATACTCATGAACAGCCATTTTATATGTAAATGTAATATCCGCTGAATAATTCGACAGTGTACACGGTCTCGTATTAACTGTCAAATTGTCAAATATTCATCACTCACTGTCGAATATACGAGTGGTCACCTGACACTCGAATTAGACATTTAGTGCACCCAAATTAGACCCCTAATTAACCCTAATTCGGGTGAGTTAATTTGATGCTATAAACCATAAAGGAACTATAAATATGGCCTTTTAAAACATAAGGAATCAGATCAGTCTTATTTTATTGCTATAAATAATTTTTCTACCTGGTGTATAGAGAGCAATCTCATTTTAAACACAGATAAAACCAAAGAGATGGTCCTTGATTTTAGCAGAACCCACACTGTGACTTCTTCTGTTTTTATTGGTATTCAAGAGATCGAAAAGGTATGTGATTTTACATACCTAGGTACTATTTTTAGCGATGATCTCAAATGGCATAATAACTCTGATGCTATTTATAAGAAATTTAAAAGCAGATTTTATGCTTGTTTCAAATTTAAATCATTTAATCCGTCCTATGAGCAGTGTCAGCATTTTATCCAGACTCTGATCTTACCTATTCTTATGTACAATGCTGAGCTATGGTTTTATTCATGTACCGAAGGTGAACGTAACATGCTGCTCAAACCTTTTACCCGTGCTAAATTCAACTGTGATATTAAGGAACTAGTCACTCAACGCATTTTTAGAACTGCAGCAGATTTTTATAGAGACCCAGATCATATTTTAAACCACTGTTATGTGAGCCATAGGAACTATCTTATTTGTAGCAAATCGCGAACTGTACGCTTTTTTAACAGCTTTGTGCCGAACAGTATTCGCATTTTAAATGACGCAGCCTTCAGGCCACACTAGTTTTACCTCATCATTGATGTTGTGTAACCAATAAATCTAATCTATCTGATCTGATGTATAAACTGAGCATAAGACTTATTTCCACATTTGATGTTGAATGATGAGATTTCCTGCTAAATTACTAAATTCGAATCATTTAATTCATGATCAGAATATTTTGTAAAATGTAGTATTAACAATTTATAATCTTTGGTAATCACGGTATTAGGCTACCAGTAGCAGATTATAATTGTACTTGTTGCTTTGGGGACATAGGATTATTGTTCCTCATACATCGATTGAATTGAAAGCTTGTTATAGAAGAGGCTTTGTTTAGACAAAGAGAGTATATCAAAGACTAAGGTCTCTGGTGTATTGCGCAATCGTAAGCACACATCAGGCATAATTTCAAAAAGCAGATATACATAACATATTTTGCTTGCATGCAACTTACAATGATGCAAAAATCGGCATATCTGGACAGCCCTATTCTGGATAACCAAAAGAAATTTGGAAGTAATCGGACTATTGGAAGTAGGTGTGCAATACATTACTTTGTTAGTAGCGGCTGTTTTTTGTAGATTTCTTTGAGAAATAATAATTTTTTTAATATTATTGTGGCTCATTGGGTTTATATTGGTATAATACATAATTATATGTGGGTTTAGATCACCCATGATGAATACACTTCCCTAGAGTGAAGTTCAAAGTTTGGTCAGGAGGAGATAATCACCAAAATCAGCCAATACTTTTAATGAACTGAGTGGCGTGTGATACAACGCCCAAAGCTTTTGGAAAATAATATCTAGGGGTATGTCGTTATCAAATTTTCAATTAAGTCAGTCATGGTGTTGAGAAGCTGTGTATCCCAACCGTGGGCCGGAAGGAAACCAATGCCGATGTTTGTAGAGCAGGCTGTGCTGACCCAAGTGTGCGCGGATGTTAGGAGCTATTACATGTTCCAACAATTTACATACAATGGAGGTAAGTGAATTTGGACGATAATTTAATGGGTGTGTTTTTTGCCTTTGTTAAATAAAGGGACTACATGAGCGGTGCGCCAATCTCTGGGTACTATATGTTGGTTGTATGAGTATTGGAAAATAATGGTAAGTGTGAGGTAGATGTGAGGGGCTAGGAATTTGAGAAGGACCTGTGAGAGGAGGTCAGGACCAGTACTTTTACAGGTGTCCAGGGATTGGAGTTGTTACAGCACACCATGACTTTCAAACATCACAGACTCGGACGGGTCAGGGGGGAATTGAATAAGGAGGTGTGATAGCATTATCTGTGGAGAAAACTGGGACGAAAGCATCAGCGAAAAATTCAGCAATATCAACTGAGTCCGAACTACAACCATCCAGCTGTTCAATGTTATTAGATGTATCCTTCTGGTTGGAAATGAATGTATATAGTGTTTTTGTGTCTCCTGAGTCCAGTCGATCACAAATATGGTTGTTTGTGCAGTAATTGTAGTCACGGTCAATTAGACTCTTGCATCATTTATTTTAGGAGTCATATCAGTAAGTATCGTAAAAAATCAGGGTACAACCTCAAACTGCATACCAGCATTTACGACAGTTGATGTTCCACTTGGTCTCGGCTGTAATCCAGAAATTGTGGTTTCTAGATCTTGTCTTGTGTGCAATATTTTTGAAAGCAGTTTAAAGTATACCATTTTTAAAGTATTCCACATTCAGTCAATGTCTAATCCTTTGTCATTAGTACCTCTAGTTTTTGACTTGTGATTTCACCTGAACTCATAATGGTATTAGTCATATCCCCCAACCTTTAACAGGGCCAGCGGGCAATAGGGTAGGCGCAGTGCAGTCAGCCCCAGACCACCAACTAACAGAGCAACTAACAGAGCAAACACGGTATACCTAGCTAGTCTATACACAATAGGGTAGGCGCAGTGCAGTCAGCCCCAGACCACCAACTAACAGAGCAACTAACAGAGCAAACACGGTATACCTAGCTAGTCTATACACAATAGGGTAGGCGCAGTGCAGTCAGCCCCAGACCACCAACTAACAGAGCAACTAACAGAGCAAACACGGTATACCTAGCTAGTCTATACACAATAGGGTAGGCGCAGTGCAGTCAGCCCCAGACCACCAACTAACAGAGCAACTAACAGAGCAAACACGGTATACCTAGCTAGTCTATACACAATAGGGTAGGCGCAGTGCAGTCAGCCCCAGACCACCAACTAACAGAGCAACTAACAGAGCAAACACGGTATACCTAGCTAGTCTATACACAATAGGGTAGGCGCAGTGCAGTCAGCCCCAGACCACCAACTAACAGAGCAACTAACAGAGCAAACACGGTATACCTAGCTAGTCTATACACAATAGGGTAGGCGCAGTGCAGTCAGCCCCAGACCACCAACTAACAGAGCAACTAACAGAGCAAACACGGTATACCTAGCTAGTCTATACACAATAGGGTAGGCGCAGTGCAGTCAGCCACAGACCACCAACTAACAGAGCAAACACGGTATACCTAGCTAGTCTATACACAATATGATGTACTCACAAATAATTAGCTGTGCTTGATCCTTTTGTAAGCTTCTCAACTCAGGATATTCTTGGGTGTCTTCCGAGTCAGCAGTAGTTTGCACTGTTTTTCATAAAATAAAGTATGCAGTAGAGTAGAGTAGTACAGTCAAACTCAATGAGTTACTCCTTGGTGCAGTTAGGATGTTGACAGAAGCCAACGTGATGCAATGAACTTCCTCATTGCTGATGGCTCCACTCAGTTTTAGTAAAACTTGAAAAAAAGTCACTATTTGGGTCAAGTCTGTGTATTAGATGAGAGCTGATAGTCTGCAGACTTAAGATGACTTTATGTGTTGAAAATTAGAATTCTGCTCCTGTACAGTTTAGGTTCACTTCTGTAACTGTTGCGAAAAGACTACAGGCCCGCCCTGCTTCCCCGCGCACCCGCTAGTTTCAGTATTGCGCAGATATTTTGAGTTTGTGGGTTGTACTTATATTGTCTTCATAGGTTTCCAACTGCTAGGAAGTTTTTGCAAAATGAAATGAGAGGGAAACTCCGGTAAAAGATTTTCTTCAATTCTTACCCTCTTGTGGGTTGGTAAAGGAACCCCCTAAGCTCATATCAGTGTGTTCAAGTACTACTAGTAAAGCAATAGGACTTTTAGATGGGTTGGGCCATTCATTTTTTCACCTGGCACAAATTATGACTTGTGATCTTACAGACACGGTGTCAGTTACTGCATCACAAGTACCCAATGCATTAGCTACGCTACTTGTGGAAAGGAGTAAGTTTATCTCTTTGTTTCCTTGCTTGTAAGGAGTACTGCCTCCATGTTAACAGGCAAGAAGACCCTGCACACCCAGTGTATGAGTTTCACTCGCCATACATGCATGCCTTTACGTGCACGTCCACGCCAACAAAGGTGTAACAGTTAGGATTACATTACAAATCAATTTTCTTTTTGCTTTTTGGTAATGTTGTTTTATTGGGATAGAAAATTTGCCACACATTCACGGAGACATGATTTTATTGTATTTCCTTGCCGATAATAGATGCAACTGAGTTAAAACTAGACATAAATCAAGAAACAACCATAACATTTCAATACCTCTATGAAAACAGAAATATGAGTTCAAGCTCACGATTGACTAGATTGAGAGTTCACATAAAATAATAAAAGCACAATGCTTCAGTCTTTTATAGAAAAAGACGGGAGTACAGACCATGGTAAAAAAAATTGAGTGCCAAAGTAACGGTAAATAAGTCAAATAAGATGGTGAAAATTAGTGGTTGTCTGCTACTTTTCAGTTAGGTTTAGTAAAGTTGTCACCAGTTACATGTTAAAAACACCGATAATGAAAATGGAGAATGAATATGAGGAAAGAGAAAGTAAAACTAATCATTGCATTCATTCCACTCCTGTTCCTAGCAGTCAGTCTCACATGAATTCTTAGTGAAGTTTAGCTATAGCAAGACGTGCTTATCGTTCGTGAGCACCAGTAAGACAGATATGTGATCTATCTCCCAGGAGGAATTATTTTCCATATTTTGCAGCCAATAAAAGCATACCAACAATATTCAGTGGCGTTTTATCATGTTTCCATTGCGCACACTATCATTTGGGGGTTAACAGTAGTCCAGTTGCAGTTTCGAGATCTCCAGTTGGACTCCAAAGAAGTGGTGACCGGTTCTTCTGCAAAATGAGACAACAATATCAGTGAACAGACAATGGATGGTCTATATCCTTTAGGAGAGTAACTAACATTTATAGAATTCAAACAAAAATGCTCAAAACCTGCCCACATACTGTATTGGAATCGTTATTTCATGTAAAAAGAAAAGACAATTTCTTAAGCTACTATTGCTGGGCAGGGACATGTGTGCTCATCATACACAGAACACTATATACACTGTATTGAGCGTTAGCTTGGATCACCATTCAATAGCATGCCGCAACCTCAATAACCTGCCTCACTATTGTATACGGTGTCCTTTGAAAGTTTATTATTAGGTCTAGAGTGCTCATTAAACACTGTATAGCTCAAAGATAACTAATTGAGGCTTTCATCTCAGAATTGTCACTCATTTTTTTTGCTGAAACAGTTTGTCAAAATCAGGCAGTGTAATCAATGGTCAACTCCATTATTTTTTTCAAATATCACCATGATAAAAGTTACCGAGTTCATTGATTTCATACTCTGATTTTGACGATTAGTTTGCGCAAATTATAAGCCAATTCGAAGATTAGAGTCTCAATTAGTTTAAGAGTAAGTAAATAGCAAATGACTCCAACATGCATCAAGAAAGGATCACCCCCAATAGTGCAGTAAACTACCAAAGACAGAAAAGTCTCATGATCTTTGATCATGATAATTAGAACAACCCCTCTGAAACTATTGCATCATACCATTCTCATCATTTTCATGACCGACTTAAATCCGGATTTCACTTCATCTTCATGCCATCTTCACCCAGTTCACCTTCTACAAGCAATAAAATAGCAACATCCATGTTTGAAATGGGGTAGAAACTTAGCAGACATTTTTAAACACAACTTGAAAATATAAATCAAGTGTCAGAGTTGCCCTCTCTTAGAATTTTCAATGGAAGGCAACTAGTGAGTTTACATATTCATCAACATTTTTCTATAATTTGTGTGCTTTACAGCAAGCTCAGCACTGAGTGGGTCAGATGAAGTCCATTCATTGCAAATACTCTACGGGTAGTAGTAAAACGCTATTAATGGCCTAGAACAGAAAGATCAGAGTGATTCCACAAACAGTTCAATGTAAAAAAATCCCATAAGTGAGTATTATTGGTATTTTACTTGGGTATGTAACACCACATCTTGTGAAAGTGACCAAAACAAGGTAGTTAAATCCCCGCGCAAATAACCCCGTTCTTTACTTTTGCATTCGTTGTGACCTGTAGAGGTAAGAACCTCTCCCAGTGGTCGAGGCTAGGACTCTCATGTGAATGCTGAGCGAAGTTAAGCTATATGGAGACGCGTTCATCGCTCTTGACCACACAAAGTCAGTAAAACAAGTAAACACCATACCTTCACCAAACCAATACTCTTCACCTGGCAACGCAGCCTTGTAAGAATCTTCCGGATCTGTGCTTACGTCCGTTTCACCAACCCAACCTCCTCCACTGAGAGGCATCTGCAATAAAATTTTAATTTACCTTACAATGTGGAAGTAAGGCAGGAGGTGAGAAAAGATGAAGCAATCGAGGCACAACGTGAAAAAACCAAATATGTGATCACGCAACATAACAGCCGAACGCAGCAGTGATGTAATGACAGGTATGAGCAGTGAATAGTCAAGCTTTGAATAGGGAGAATAATGAGATAGCTAAAACCTGTACCTGCATCAAAGATGTGTCTTGGTCGCAGGTCTCTCTTTTCGTAGGCGTCCCCTGCTGGCTTCCAGGCTATCCCACTTGAACAGTCACAGGTAACATCTCCTTAAACATAAATATTATTATTAGTATAATATGTCATGTCATTTCTGTATCAATCATACACTCCATCCAAATATCAACTGACCAAAAAATGCAATGCAATGCAAGGACACAAGGATGAATGGTATATCTATTTAGAACATTATGGACTAGATAATTTCTGATCATAAAGTTCATGATCGCCTTCTCATACACAACGAAGAGACAATACCCTAATGTGAAGTATCAATTTGAGCAGCTTTGAATATCGTGAAGGAAGATGAATTCACCAGTATGATTGAAATAGACAAGTCTGGTTGCTTGAAGAGATGAATTTACATTCATCATAGTAAGAAAGCCAACTAGAAAACTGAAATTTTTTCTCATGTCCCCAGTTATTTTAATTTGAAGAATGCAGTAGCAGTACACGTTTCTTTGAGACTCTGAAACAGCAGACATATTAATAAATAAAGACACCACTTATCATGCTTTATCCAAGCCTTGACAATTTAGATACAGGCATGCATTTTTCTCAGACACAAAGTCTTCTGGCAGATAATCAGTCAAATTGATTTTGTTCTGCATCACAGCGTTAACCTCAATAAAATGCCTCACTTATGTTTAATATGATTTCCCCGTGAAGTCTAAGGTGCTCATTTATTCTGTATAGCTCAAAGATAAGTTATTGAGGCATCAACCTCAGAATTATCACCTTCCGGGCAATAATTTGCGGAAAATGATTGTCAAGATCACGGAGTGAAATTAATGAACGATGTCATTATTATTAAATTGTACCATGATAAAAAATCGTCACTTCTTCACCTATTTCACTGATCATATACCCCGATTTTAGCAATCAGTTTGTGTTAATTATTTGCACATACTGAGATCAATGCTTCAATTAGCGTACGCATACGTATTTGGCAAATGGTTCCAACACGCATCATAAAACAATTACCCAACAGTTGTGCAGTAAAATACCAATGACATAAGTCTCGGTCTTAGGTCTATGATTAAGACACTGCACAACATTGTGAGATGAAGTGTTTGGAATTGAAATGCAACTTTTAAGACCTACCCTCAGTTTTAGGACATAATGTGCCATCTCTACAGCTAGGCAGATGCTCCCAGAGCAGGATAGATGAAGTCCTCCGTTGCAAATGTACTACGGTTGTTAGTGAAACACTCTTGTTAGCCTGGAACAAAAAAAAAGTCAGATTCGGCAAACAGTTTTATGTAAAAACGTCTTAGTGAACCTAGCAGGGGAAAGTTAGTACCAGCAGTCAGGCCTAAACAACTCTCTAACACAGAGATGTACTCAGTATGGCAAGGCATTTAGAGCACACAAACTGTCTTGAACAGCATTTTTGCTAGTGAGGACGTTTATTCCAAATAGTACTAAACAAGGTATTTGCGCTCCTCTAAGTTCTCCCACACACACTGAGCTACACTCTATACCCCCTCCCATGCAATGAAATAACCTCCAAACCGCATCAAACCTCTAACATACTGAATTTGTATGTATAAGAGGTACCCGTTTTTGCTCTTGCTAGAGTCTGCGCCAAGAAAGGCAATGATACCAAATCCAGAAGGTGTTACAATAACTACACACAACAAGGAGTGGGAGACATAAGCCTTGAACTGTGATGCAGACTCTTGATGAACAGTCTGTAATAGAGACTACTGAGCAAAACAGGTGACAAGTTATATAAATTAAATATGATTGAGCTGATATTTTACCCAGAAAGCATTGCGTCTGGCCAACTTCATCATCCTTTCCTTGGTTCTAGCCTACGGTCATCTCCGCTGACATTGGATTCAGTTTATGTTTATTCCAAAATACACTCAAGGATCAGGGATGTAGTCTAATGAAGGATCTTCTGTGGAATATAGATTGAGGAAAAATATACAGTTCGTTTTGAAAACTTACCGATAGAATGAAATCATCTGTTATGACACCAAACAGGGAAATACGGCCTAACTCTCCCTGCATAGTGACCTGGTACATTCTGGAATCAATAACCACAGTTACTCTCCAGTAGCTTCACTCTTCTTCTACACTGTAATTTGTGAATGTACATTGCTCAATGCTATCCTTTTTTCTTTATTTTCCTTTCTAGAGATAACAGAAGTGAATAATGATCATCTGCAACGTTGCCATAGTTGTTACACAGCATGTTGCCAGCTTTTTAAAGCAAACTAAAGCACATGGGACTCCTTGAGGGCCTGGTCAATGTTGAGATTCGTATATTCAATCAATTGTCATTTAATGAAGAAAAGGGTGGGTAAAAAATTGCATATATATAGGGCATATTGTCAAAACCGATGGTGAAAAAAGAAAAAGGCTTAAGCCAGTCATCTAGACTAGTTTATAATAATGCATATTGAGCAGATCTTCTCAATGTTTGTCCAATCCAACCCTGGATCTTGGAGGGCAAGTTAAACTTAACCACAGAAACCCAGGTTTGGAATAGTCGACCTTGAATTAACTGACTGAATTCTCCAAACCTGACTAGATAAGTACCATCTATTTGGATACTTGGCCAAGTATACATGGTTGTAACAAGGAGTAAAAAAAGATACCTACTGAGGTAGTTTTGAGGCTATAAATAATATAGCGAGCCCAGTAACACGCATTATTGAGGGGACAACTCTTGCTGTCTGCTAATATAATCGATGTATCATGCCTACTAATTTTGAATATTCTAAATATAGAATATTCAAAGTCAAACAGAGTAATTCTGATGTGAAAAGGGTTATCTACCCTGATTTAAACTGGAACATATTATATTATCAATATCATGGAGACGGCTTCAACATATATATATTTATTGCAGAAGCACTCTCACAGACATCATAAATAAATATTCTATACACATTTAATCTTAGCAATTATCGACATGGAACTCAATATTAAGACGGCTGCACCGTCTTACAGTATTATCACAGTCTATCGCATTTCCAATATTACTCCCAGGAAGTGCGTTTCAGTGTCCGGTCTGAATATATAGTCAATACACCTCATATAGCTAAGGCTACACATTCCAGGTTCCGGGTGCGTCCCGCTCAAACGGCTCAGAGGGCAAGGTCAGGGTACATCCCGCTTCGCAACGTATACTATCAGATATAAATGCACCCGCTACAAGCTCCGCTTGTAAGCTACTCAAGACACCAGCTCTGCTAGGTTGGCTTTGCCACCAGTACGACCCTCAGTAAACAGCTCTGCTAGGTTGGCTTTGCCACCAGTACGACCCTCAGTAAACAGCTCTGCTAGGTTGGCTTTGCCACCAGTACGACCCTCAGCAAACAGCTCTGCTAGGTTGGCTTTGCCACCAGTACGGCCCTCTCTAGGCTGAAGATAGCTATCCAGGAATTCTCTACCCAGGAGTTATCCTCTCTCGGCTCATTCATGGTGAGTTTGTTTAGCTAGATACCGTTAGCCTGAAAACCGAACCCTAGCCAGGTAACGGCCAGGTGTTCCACCCTTTCGAGATTTCCCGTACCACAGCCTTTGGCGTCCTCGGGTGGGCTTAATTACAAAGGTACGGAGGTTATCGTTGGTGCGGACTCAGCAAAATCTAAAAGCAAACAAACAATGGCATCAAATACAGATCGACCAGTTGCTCAAGGCCAGTCAGCACGGCCAAGAACTCAGACTACTAGAAGATCACAGCCCGCATGGCTTGCCTCAGCTCTGGAAAGAACTGAACAGGTTCAGATACCTAGTCATAAGCTTGCTGGGCAGAGGCAAGGTGCTAACGATACCCGCCCTCAGCCAGGTCGCTTATTCGAACAATCCAATACTGTCAGTTTGACGGACCTGTCAGCCAATTTATCAGCTTCCATTGAGTGGAATCATGGCGAGATGATGGCGGCCATGGAAAGAAATAAGGCACATACAAAAGAAATACAGGGATACATGGATAGACGGATGACTGACCTGTCATCCATAGTATATGGGTTAGCTAGTGCTGACCATCAGCATCAGTCATCGCCTATACATAGAGAGCCTGACACCCTTTATCAGACTCTGGCACCTAGTTCTGCGAGTCAGCGTCCTGTGCCTGCTCCTTGGAGACGGCCATGTGAAATTCCAGTTGTTGACCTGCCAAGAAGAGCCAGAGCTTGTAAACCACTGGGCGACTTGCCTAAGTTTGATGGTTCTGGTGATCTCACCCTATTCAAACTGTTGTTTGCTGAATGTATAGAGCTAAACGGCTGGGAGGATGAGAAGATCATCACTCTATGGCTTAAACAGTGCCTAACTGGTGCTGCTAAAGAGTGTATCCTCTATGAGCAGGTCTCAGATTCCAGGACAGTATTTGAAAAATTAGAGAACAGATATGGTAACCATTTATTGGTGCAAAAATATACAGTGTTGCTAGATAGCCGGAAAAAGGGGCAGCATGAGTCCATCTCCGACCTAGCCAATGACATAAGGAAGATGGTAGAAGTTGTCTATCATGACTGTGACAAATTTACAAGGGAGAAAATTACCATCAGTAATTTCATTCGCTCCTTGCCCAGTGTACATATCAAATATGAGCTGAATCGGGAGTGCCCGAAAACTCTTGAGGAGGCCGTACAGAGAGCTGCCATCCATGATGTATGGTACGGTCATGACTCGCCCTTCAGGCGTAATCAGAGTAAAATATCTCAGCCTCCTAGATCCTCGCCAGTTGTGGCACTGTCTACAATAGAGAAAAAAAATGTATCACCTCCTATCCCAACCGCTGGTACTCAACCAAGAATAACACGACCGTGTAAACACTGTGGTGCAGCTCATATGCCATATGTGTGTCAGCCTTGTCGACACTGTGGAGGCCCCCACTTTGATAACAAGTGTGAGCACCAGGGAAACGGGTTGCCCATTCCCGGACAATCAATCAGGCAGTAATAGGGAATGGGACTCAGAAGCATAAACTGTCTGAAAAGCCAACAAAGGAATTATTGTATCAACATGGCTATGATGTGACAAAAACTGATATGTTTGAGGTCACCTCTCTGAAACCTGCTAATATTGTTAGAAGAGTTATACAGGTACTCACCTTGCCATATAGTGAACCAGCAAAGGTCACACAGTTCTGTATTCCTAGTATACATGATACTTCAAAGACTCGATTAGTTGATCATGGTCTTGGTACTTCAGTATCTCAGCAGAGAGCTCAGTCTAAAAAGGTAAACATTGAACCGGCCATTGCTATGGTTAGGGGGGTGGGATCTAAGCTAGCAGAATTAGAATTGGAGTCTAGCAACACAGGTCCATCTCCAGGTTATGTTATACCAGATAAGAGTGAATTACCTTCCGCAGAGTTATTGTCTCAAAAAGGCTACGAAGTGACAAAAACTGATATGTTTGAGGTCACCTCAGTGAAACCTACTAATATTGTTAAAAGAGTAATACAGGTACTCACTTTGCCTTATAGTGGTCCTGCAAAGGTCACCAGATTTCATGTACCCAGTATGAACGACTCTTCCAGTAGTCGATTAGTGGATCCTGATATGGATAACCCAGTAGTTCAGCAGCACGCTCAGTCTGACAAAGTAAACATGGAACCGGCCATTGCTATGGTTAGTGAGATGGGATCTGAGCTAGCAGAATTTGAATTGGAGTCTAGCAACACAGGTCCATCTCCAGGTTATGTTATACCCGATAAGATTGATTTACATGCATCAGGTTTACCTCTTGAAAAAGAGGAGACAACTCTGAACTTATTATTAGAAGTATTACCATATCAGCAATCAGATCCTTCTGATGATCAATTAATCGATGTAAGAAGAATACGTCGATCAGATTTATACTCACCTTATGTACCGGTGGAGGTAAATGGGTACAAAACTGTGTTTTTGCTTGACACGGGTGCTACCACCTCCATATTGAGTAAAGTACATGCTATCAAGCTAGGTATCCTAGATGGTCAGTGTGAACCTGGAAAATCAACGGGTAAAACTGCAACTGGCAGTCCTATATATTGTTATGGCAAGCATGAGGTGAATGTCAAGTTGGGCAGTGAAAACTTGCTAGGACTTATGGAGGTGGCTGACATTACTGAAAATGGTTTCATTGGCATGGATTTTCTGGTGGCATTTGGATGTGTACTGGACCTCAATGAAATGAACCTCAGAATGCTACAGCAGTCTATACCTCTAGTGAACAGTAGTGGTGACAGGCTAGCGTGTGCATGCTACTCAGCTCGGTCAGTGACCATTGAGGCCTACTCAGAAAGAGTTATACCTATGTATGCTCACACCACCATAGAAGGCGGAGGACTCATAGAGCCAAACTTCAGAGTAGTCGATTCGTACAATCTAATTGCATCAAGATGCTACGTGAAAGAGTGTTTGGTACTCAGAGTTGCCAACATAACCGCAGAAGCCATTCACATTGCCCAAGACACCCCAATAGCTTTCCTCACTGATGGAAACATTATTGACATACATGAACCTGAGGTACTAGACTGGAATGGCACAACCATCCAGAATTGTGACGTCACCATTGACTCAGAATCGGTCTTGCCAGACCATGTCAAACCCCTATTCGACACCTTACCTGAATATATCTCAGTTGACAGTAAGTCAAAGATGAGACAACTCCTCGTCAAATATCAGGATGTGTTTTCCAAGGATGCATATGACATGGGTTATTGTGATCTGGTTCCTCATGAAATCACGCTCAAACCTGGCACCCAACCAATCAGGCTTCCTCCATATGGAGTAGGATATCATGCTAACCTAGAAATAGAAAAGCATGTAGATGAACTATTGAAAAAGGGCATCATTGAACGTACAGTGTCACCATATAGTGCTCCTGTTTTACTAATAGCTAAGAAAGATGGAACCAGTCGGTTTGTCCAGGACTACCGCAAGCTAAATAAAGCAACTTATATTCCATCACAACCCCTACCCCGTATTGACGACTCACTAGAGGCGCTGAGAGGTGCAACTCTTTTTAGCACATTTGACCTTTTATCGGGTTATTGGCAGTGCTCCTTAAGCCCTGACGCTAAGGAAATGGTAGCTTTTTGCACCAAAAGCGGAGTCTATACATGGCGTGTACTCGGTATGGGATTGTGTGGTGCTCCAGCCACCTTCGAAAGGTTGATGGAGAAAGTGTTACAAGGATTGCAATGGCAATCACTACTAGTGTATCTCGACGACATAATTGTCTTCAGTTCAGATGAAGAAACACATCTGACCAGGTTGGATACCATGTTAGAGCGGCTGCAAAAAGCCAATCTAAAAATCAAAGTGTCTAAGACACATTTACTCAAACAGGAAGTTGAGTTTTTGGGCCATATTGTTAATCAGGATGGCATTCATACAGACCCAGCCAAAGTAAAGGCAATTCAGGACGTGTCCACTCCTACCTGCATAAAAGAGCTGAGAAGTTTCCTTGGTCTCACAGGGTATTACAGGAAGTTTGTGGAGAGGTTTGCAGAGATTGCTGTCCCTCTGTTCGACCTGTTGAAAAAGAAAAACCAGTCAAGGAAACTCGCATGGAATGAGGAATGCCAAAATGCATTCCAGACATTAAAGGACAGTTTAGCGAGTTTCACATCTCTGTCATTCCCAGACTGGACAATACCTTTCATTTTGGACACTGACTGTAGTGGTGAAGCTATGGGAGCTGTACTGGCTCAGCTTGATAAGGATGGGGATGAAAAACCCATTGCTTTCTTTAGTAAAAGACTCTCAGATAGTCAAAAGAAATATCCAGTGACTAAACAGGAAATGCTAGCACTAGTGTCTGCCGTAAGACATTTCCATACATACCTGTATGGGTCAGAGTTTGTATGTCGGGTTGACCATCACTCTCTGATATGGTTACACAATCTCAAGAATCCACAGGGAATTCTAGCCAGATGGTTGGAGGTCCTGGGATCATATAAATTCGATGTGATTCATAGACCAGGTCGCCAGCACTCTAATGCTGATGCTTTATCTCGACTCCCTTCAGCATCGCAGCAACCTCTCAGCGAGGAACCTGAGGGTGAATGTGGTTTCACAGTCCGGTCAGTTGACTTCTCCGTTGGTCTATCCACGGATGAACTAGTGCTGGCTCAAGCTGAAGATCCACATCTCATGCCTATCATTCAGAGTCTAAAAGAGAATAAAAGCATATCACATAAGAACTGCAAGCATTTACCTCGAATTACTCGATTCTATATTGGTAAAATGCCCTCAATGAAATTCCAGGACGGTGTATTAATGATCACAACTCATCCTGAGAACGAAGATAAAATTTTGGTGCCGGAATATTACCAGGCAAAGCTGATAAAATCGTTCCATGAGATGGATCACAGTGGCATGGACAGGACGGAGTCAAGGCTCAGATTATATTATTACTGGCATGACATGCAGTCTGATATCAGATTGTTTGTTAAATCATGTAAAAGTTGCCAAATGAGTAAATTGACTAGAAACCATGTCAACCATCGGAATCTAGTAGTAGGGACCATTATGGATCAGGTGAGCCTTGATTTCATTGGTCCTCCTAATAAAATATAACGAGCCTTATTCATTTTAAACAGCTAGCTTGTTTAAAATGAATAAGGCTCGTTATATTTTATTAGGAGTTGTCGTTTCGGTCAGATTCTATTGTCATGGGAAGACAACTATTTAATTAGCATGGGAAAATATAGGGAAAAAAGAAGACAATCTCATATCTCAACATATAACATAGCCTAAGGACCATTTCTAGCGAGCCCTAATTTAAATAAATCATTTTCGAGTCTCCGAAAAGTGCCGTGTCTGAGAATGCCCAGACATAGGAGAAGACAACCATTAATAATTCTGCACATTTATGTTATTTTATTGATGTGACAACATAGATGTATGTTTTAAGGTGTGAGGAATCTGAAAAACAGGGTTAGAACTCTGTGAGATGAGGCAAAAGTGCTGTAAACAAGTGCTAAAGTTAAAAAAGTAGTAAATTGCAAAAAACGGAGTTTCCTAGCTTCCCACCCACCCCCTTAACGACCGCCTATGGCCGCGATCGCCATCCCGAACGCTTTTAAGGGCTGGCTGTGGTCTCAGCATGGGATGGACCAATCAGATGATGATCTTATCCTAGATCCAGATGATCTGGGTGATGACTTCATGACTACAACTACAACCCAAGATAGATATACTTACGACAATATGGTGTCCCCAAGGCCTATCATACACCCTGATGGGTCAGAAGATAGCATTCCTCCTGACTTAGGTCAAAACCACACTTCCCAATCACACAATAATAGTCACCCTGATGGGCCTGAGGTGAGTGCTGGTAGAAGGAGAGAAAGGAGGCTGCCCTCAAGGTTTCATGATTACCTTATGGACTAGTCTGCTAGGAGTGGTAGCAAAATGACTTATCCCTCAGACTATATTGTGACCATCACTTTCATCATAAGTACTCTCCAACTTCTCATCTGAAAGTAGTCAGAAGTCATTGAAACGAATAACAAAAATAAAAACAAAAAAATCAAGAGACTTACTATTTGTTTGGTTATTAAAAATGTTACCTTGTATTTACAAGGGGGAATGTCTCTCTTTTTAATTGTATAATATAAAATAAAGAATTTTTGGAGGCTATGGGCTCTTGTTATGGTAGCTATTCAAGGTAGCTTAAAGCCATGCTATAATAAGCCCCGCCTATAACTGGTATTCCAACAACTTGCCACACGTTACACACCCCAAAAGCGATCATTCTGGCTGAGCTTACCCAGCAAGAAAGTTGAATTAAAATAACAGTACTAGTTAACAATGTTTCCATGTGGGCTCTGCAATTTCAAAGCTCAAGATACTACGGAGCTGAAGTATCATCTAGACAACCAACACGCAGCCACAGGAAATACCTACGATAACCATAAACGAGCGCCAAAAAATGGCTACCGAGGAAGGGGCCGCCGCGGCGGTTACTCTCAGAACACATATGGTGAGTGTCAAACTCGAAGCCGTAATGGTGATTTCATGTATAAGTATAATGAATCATAAGTGTGAATTATTACTATCATCTTCTAAACATTATCCCGATGCCTAGTAATAGTAACCACTCACTTGGTTGATGTTGCAGGTAATCGCGAAAACAGAGAAGTTATTCATTCCAGGGGGGAACTAAGTGTATCCAGAGAGGTATCAAGGGATCGGTCTCCAGTAAGGGCGCGGTCCGCCGAGAAGTCCACCCGGTCGTTCGGTACCTCCACTGAGGGCGACAACGCCTCACCGACATAACAGCTATTGGCAACCAAGGAAGCGGCTAAAAACATAAACATAACCTTAAATGTAAAATGCTGCTGCAAACAACAACCTCAACAGCTTGAAAGGGCAACAAGTCCCCCCCCCCCCCACGAGACGTTGGATGAACCGTCCGATGAGGAGGTTGATACCCCCGCTGATCCCAACGAAGATGATCTAGACCTTCTGGGGCTCAATCAACTGTAACTGGTTACAGTCTGACACATCATTATCCTCAATCTAATGAGGCATTGAATCGTTGATATGTTTTGATTGTTAATCCATACCCTACACTGTAACACTACATCTATGATTATGTATGTATACTATGTATGTGGATATAATATAAATATATACCAGAAATTAGTAAAATAAAGAAAAACATATCATAATTCATATTGAACCTGAAACCATATATATTGTATATATTACTAATAAGCATTGATATACTGGTTGGGCTCTGACTTCCCCATTTCTCAGAAAGTCAGTCAAAAGTGTTATGGAACATATAACACATAGAATATATTACTCACCATAGTTATCAATATCTTCAATTCCCACCAGTGAATGACAGGATTCACTCCAGCATGGGGGAAAAGAGCATCAGTAATGGAATTCCAAGTTGATGATAGCCAGAGTTCTTATCTGCTGGGCATTAAAATAAAATACATGTTGTGTTTCACACATAATTTTATATTGAGGCAACTGAGGTAGTTTTGAGGCTATAAATAATATAGCGAGCCCAGTAACACGCATTATTGAGGGGACAACTCTTGCTGTCTGCTAATATAATCGATGTATCATGCCTACTAATTTTGAATATTCTAAATATAGAATATTCAAAGTCAAACAGAGTAATTCTGATGTGAAAAGGGTTATCTACCCTGATTTAAACTGGAACATTTTACATTATCAATATCATGGAGACGGCTTCAACATATATATGTTTATTGCAGACGCACTCTCACAGACATCATAAATAAATATTCTATACACATTTAATCTTAGCAATTATCGACATGGAACTCAATATTAAGACGGCTGCACCGTCTTACAGTATTATCACAGACAGTCTATCGCATTTCCAATATTACTCCCAGGAAGTGCGTTTCAGTGTCCGGTCTGAATATATAGTCAATACACCTCATATAGCTAAGGCTACACAGTCCAGGTTCCGGGTGCGTCCCGCTCAATCTGCTCAGAGGGCAAGGTCAGGGTACATCCCGCTTCGCAACGTATACTATCAGATATAAATGCACCCGCTACAAGCTCCGCTTGTAAGCTACTCGAGACACCAGCTCTGCTAGGTTGGCTTTGCCACCAGTACGACCCTCAGTAAACAGCTCTGCTAGGTTGGCTTTGCCACCAGTACGACCCTCAGTAAACAGCTCTGCTAGGTTGGCTTTGCCACCAGTACGACCCTCTCTAGGCTGAAGATAGCTATCCAGGAATTCTCTACCCAGGAGTTATCCTCTCTCGGCTCATTCATGGTGAGTTTGTTTAGCTAGATACCGTTAGCCTGAAAACCAAACCCTAGCCAGGTAACGGCCAGGTGTTCCACCCTTTCGAGATTTCCCGTATCACACCTACTATGAGTTAGAGGTCCTGAGAGAGTCCTCTTAACTCCTTGCTTGCTTGAACAGTCCAACTAGTTCAATGTGATGTTTAATAATAATAGAAGAGATCAGGTTGTGGAGCCAGTAGCAGAACCCCAACATCCAGTCCTTGGGTCACTCCAGGCACTCATTTCTGTGGTTGTCTATCCATCCATCAACACTGTCACTAGCCTACATCATACAATCATCATCATCATTCATTGAAGAATATTATTGAATCACAGAAGAGAAGTGAGATGAGGAGAAAGATATATCTTAATTTATACAGTACCATAGCTCCATATGCACATAATTATTGACCTTAATATCACTGATGCCAGAGCATACCTTGCTTGGCTACTATAAGCAGCTTCACCAAGATTTCAATGTCATTAAAGGGATAGAGAGACTTAGATTATATACTTTCTTGCAAAATTGAAAATGGAGATTTTGAATTTATCAACGACTCCACTTTTTTAAAAACTGGTCACATCCCAAAACTTCGCAGGCCTACAGGTCCAACACCTCTATTTATTTCCCCATTGCTTTACATGCAAACGATGTTGACTTGCCACCCCAATAGGCCTGCTTCAGGTTCTTTCAATTCTTTAACCATACCACTCAAAATGATGGTCAACTTCTGCTCTTCCATATTGGTGACTATGGGTTGAAAATTCGTTGTCAGAATTCTTCAGTGGCCCCATATGTAAGACCATTGCATTTATCACACATTTCCGGTCTAATTTTCATTAGCCAAACCGTATGCATTGATCTTCCTCAAATTATTTTGCAAAAAGAAATTTCATAATTTAATTCAATAAATTTCCATTGCAAATACAACTGACAATATTAACAGCGTTCAATATCACTGATAGCAGTGCTTTTGAATTGGCTACACCCTCATTTGTCATCAGCATACTAATCATTTTATTTTGGAGGATGGGTGCAACAAGTTGACCTTCACCCAATTACAGGTGTATTACCTAATAGTGACCGGACTGACGGTAACAGGTGTTCAAAGTTGGTCATATAAGACCTCTGTTGGTACGCTAGCATGGGGCGAAGTTCGGAGGCGATCCATCCATAGCGTGACTGGCCACGGCCATTTGACCATAAGACCGTTGCCCTCAAAACTCACCTTGTCAGGCTTTGCTCCTTTATTGGTCTCTAAAATGGTATCTTGCTTTGGTTGCTGCTTACAGATATACAATGTTCATGACCATCATCGGCAAAGTCTGCAGCCACGGCTCAGGTTGTCTACAGACATAAGACAGAAGAGATGTTAAGCTAAAGTGTGACGTATAGTCCAGAAGACACCTAGCTAAAAGTGCTCAAAAAAAGGTGTTTACTTTAACGAAATGGGGGCAATATGGAATTAAATTTTTCTAGATCAGAATTTTATGCTGATTTCAAATATATGGTTTCTACACCTCTCAGTCTGCCAGTTAGAAAGTAATCCAGGGTTATAGTCCTGAATTAACGAAAAGCTATCATTCAGTTCATTATAACTGAAGTGGGCAACAATTTGGCAGCATTTATGTGTGGAGATAGGTTGTGTCAATATTATGTCTTAGTTCTACACCTCTAAGCTTGTCAGTTAAAGCGAAATTAAATTTTTAAACTTAAAAAGAACGGAGGGGATAACTCTAATTATTGCTATATAATCCCATTGTTTTGCCTGTTGTGTAATTTCTGATTTGAAACCTCACCGTTCGAGCCTTGATATTATAATATACATACTGTATACATACTGTATATACACTGTATATATACTGTATATAAAATGTATATATACCTAGATACTACATATATTGCTTTGTTTAAGAACCACTACGACATGCATCCAACCAATTTCTACCAGCTCGCACAATATAAATTAGATGGGGCTGATTGCCTCTGACAACCGTGTTGAACAACGCCCAGATAAGATTTTGTAGCTTAACTTAGAGTCAGTGAATATAATGTATTCAATGACATTGGCTAATGTCTGAACAGAAGAGAAGAATCAGAATGAGTCAAATGGGAGTACCATACCGTAACTTTGTCTTCCCTAAGGGAATTTCTAATATCACCAAGAAGGAAAATTAGAGAAAGATTTTATTCTGTATGGTAGGCCTGAATAGCACATGTCATAACGCTTCTTGTTTTGATTTGAAATTATTCTAATCACATTCAGTCTCTCTCTATTCATATTATAAAAATTGTTTCCCTTCTTGGTGACGTCTTTTGAATAATAAGCGCAGGGCTCTGATAGTTCTCGCGGTCTCAGACTTTTAGCCACTCTGACTTATTCTGTAAATATTTACACCAGAGAAATAGGCTAATAAACCTGATAAACTGGACAACTAATGAATGATAGTGTGAAGGTCTCATTGACATGTTTATGCGTAGATAGTGTTAGAATTTAGGGGAGATGTAAGGGGATGGTGTCCCTCTTCCTACTTTGTCTAGGGGGATGCATCCCCCCATTATATCATAACCCAGGTAAACACCAGCTGGTAAATACATCAATATGAGTTTTCCAAAATATGGCTAAATTTGATGCATTTTAAATTGTAATCACCACAGGGCTCCGGCGGCCGGGACTCCGCCCACGACCCAGCCGGGGGTATAGGCGGCCCCCTGGACCCCCAGCCTGGTTGGCATCCCCCTACCTCATATTTCCACTTCTAACACTGCGCGTAGATATCCCATCCTCAACCGCTGAGGCACTGAGTGGGAAAAAATAGATAACCAGGTGTATTATCTGAACTAGAATACATTGTTGGCCTTCGAATTTCAATCACATGAAACAGCTGCTGGAGCGGAGTTGCTACCTAAGAAATGATCAATACTAGAATCTCATCTATATGTATTAAATTCATGTCTGTGAAATTTCCAGTTGCCTCCCCTACACCCCAGTTGCCATCACTATCGGATGATCACCCCCACACAAAAATGTGTACCCATCACAATGGATTATTTCTTATTAAAAGGCACTGTGTCAAGTCCTCAAAATCAGGTGGGGGGAGGGTGGCTTGTCAAGACAGGCTAAAAAACACCAATCACAGCAGCTGTGCAAATATAATATCGTGCAGAGTCTGCATGCAGTCTTGAGGGACTGTGAGGGCTTTTGAGATGTTACGAGGTAGTATCGGGAGGGTAACTTTGAGTCTTGAGAAGCAGTCATGTGGCCTAGTACATAGCCTCAGATCATCAGACTGAACAAAATGATTAGGTTAATACCAATACAAAAAACATTACCAAAAGATTTTGATAGCATTTGGGTTATTTTGCCAGCTATAAGGTGAATGAATTTTGTCTGCAAGTGGTGAATGTGGTGGCTTCATTATAACCAAGGAGTAATGCAAGTGGTTGAAAGTTCTACCCTTGAAGCTCCAGTAGCTGCTTCTTCCTTTGCCAGCTTCTCTCAATTCAGCCCTCTCACAAACCAAAGTGCAAACTCTTGATTAAGAGGTCATAGCATATACACTATAATTCCCTCTATTGGATTGAATTTGGTGGCTGTAGCCTTTTAAACTCTTTCTAAGATGCACTCCCATCTCTCTGGATATACATTTGCTGACTTAAATTAACTTTGAGTCATAATTGTACCATGTCTCATAACATTTCACCCTGCAGTAACATTTACAATCTTGCTCCAATTCCTTTTAAACTGAGCTGAAAATGGATTAAATGGGAATATTTTGGTATTCTAAGGCAAAATAACGGGATTCCATGGGCAATTATTAGGATTTATCTCCTCCCACATTTTTGAGTTGGAAAAACTGATTTTCTCCCAAACTGGCAAACTGAGAGGTGTAGAAACAATGACATAGTATTTAGAAAACCTATCTACAAGTGTAAACACTGTCAAATTCTTGCCCCCAAGCCGTTAAAGTAAACTGAAAGCTAACTGTTGGTGTCTTCTGGACTAGTATACATGTCATTTGGAAGTAACTTTTCCTTGTCAAGCGGGGAGATAACTTCAAATAATGACCCATTGACTGAAGATATAGGTGTTTATTGAGTAATGGGGTGGGGTTTTGACCTGCAAAAATGCATTCAAGGAGACACTCATTAATTCAACACACTTAAATCTAGTTAAAGTCTTATAAAGAAGAAGAGAGAACAAGTCCGGACTTGCCCGACAGGTACAAATTCATGTGCTGTAAGCACCAGACGAGGTGTTTTATGAGGTTAAGAGATAGTATAGTCATATTGATTGAGGATTGGGGTGTAATATTGGGGTTTGGGGTTGGCAGCCTGAGGTATGTGAGCCAAATTTGGGGTCAGCCTTTGGGGTTTAGGGGTCAGGTTCGGGATCAAAATTTGGGGTTTGCGGCTTGAAATTTGAATTTTGCAGCCTACACTTTGGGGTTCACGGCCTACTTCCTGGGGTTTGGGGGTCAAAAACGAGGGTTTAGGGTTTAGGGGTCAGTTTTTGGGGTTTGGGGGTCAATATTTGGGTTTTTCAGCTCGCAGTTTGGGGTTTGCAGCTCACAGTGTGGAGTTTGTAGCTTGAAATTTTGGGTTTGCAGCTGATAGTTTGGGGTTTATGGGGTTCAAACGCGGATTCAGGGCCAGCAGTTGAGTTGGGGTTCAACACAACGACATGTTGCTCAACTAACCCATCACTCTTTTCCAACACATATCTTCTTAGTACCAATGAATATGAATATGTTAACCTAGTTCATACAGAGCAAGCCACCAGCCCCCCCCCCTACCCAACCTTACCAGTGCCCACCAGTGTCAATAACCTTTAAATGTTCCATAACCTACCCAGCCAGGTCACTGAATAATGCTTTTCCTTTATAGTTGCTATATTTACTGCAATCAGCTGATGGTGCAAGTTGTCTGCTAGTGCTACTATTAGGTCCAACACCTCTATTTATTGCCCCATTGCTTTACAGGCAAACTATGTTGACTTGTCACCTCAATAGGCCTGCTTCAGGTTCTTTCAATTCTTTAACCAGACCACTCAAAATGATGGTATGCTTCTTCTCTTCTATATTTGTGACTGTGGGTTGAAAATTCGTTGTCAGAATTTTTCAATGGCCCCATATGTAAGACCATTGCATTTTTCACACATTTCCGGTCTAATTTTCATTAGCCAAACCGTATGCATTGATCTTCCTAAAATTATTTTGCAAAATGAATTTCAAACTTTAATTCAATAAATTTCCATTGCAAATGCACCTGACAATATTAACAGGGTTCAATATCACTGATAGAAGTGCTTTTGAATTGGCTACACCCTCATTTGTCATCAGCATACTAATCATTTTATTTTGGAGGATGGTTGCAACAAGTTGACCTTCACCCAATTACAGGTGTATTACCTATGTATACATAACATATACTATGTCCATAATGTAGCAGAGCACACCAGCCATCCATTTCAGCATTACCTACATTCAAACCCTGTCACATCACAAAACCCCGGCCCTCCCTTAATTCAACACCGCTCTTTGCGGAAAAAGCCTTTTTTATATATACACCTTACTACATCAATACCTTTTTTCTTATTGTTTCTTTTTTTGTTGTTGTTTACAAATACAATGGTCATATTTGCTCCTTGAATCCAAGTACTGGAACTTGGCCCCAAGTAGTAAAACCTGGCACCAAATATAAAACTTGGCCCCATATACTGAAACTTGGCCCCAAGTAGTAAAACTTGGCCCTCAGTACTGAAACTTGGCCCCAATTAGTAAAACTTGGCCCCATGCAATGGAACTTGGCCCCAAGTAGTAAAACTTGGCCCCAAATATAAAACTCGGCCCCAAGTAGTAAAACTTGGCCCCATATACTGAAACTTGGCCCCAAGTAGTAAAAATTGGCCCTCAGTACTGAAACTTGGCCTCAATTAGTAAAACTTGGCCCCATGCAATGAAACTTGGCCCCAAATATAAAACTCGGCCCCAAGTACTGAGACTTGGCCCCAATTAGTAACACTAGGCCCCAAATATAAAACTTGGCCCCATGTACTGAAACTTGGCCCCAGTTAGTAAAACTTGGCCCCTCGTATAAAACTTGGCCCCATAGAATGAAACTTGGCCCAATTAGTAAAGCTTGGCCCCGGTTAGTAAAACTTGGCCCCAAATATGAAACTTGGCCCAATGCAATGAAACTTGGCCCGAAATATAAAACTTGGCCTCATGTACTAAAAAGTTGCCTCAATTACTAAAACTTGGCCCCATGTACTGAAACTTGGCCCCAATTAGTAAAACTAGGCCCCAAATATAAAACTTGGCCCCATGTACTGAAATTTGGCCCCAATTAGTAAAACTTGGCCCCTCATATAAAACTTGGCTCCACGGAATGAAACTTGGTCTCAATTATGAAATCTTGGCCCCAAATATAAAACTTGGCCCCATGAAATGAAACTTGGCCCCAATTAGTTAAACTTGGCCCATAATATAAAACCTAGCCCAAGGTGTTGTACTTTCAATTAAAGAAGAACAAACATAACAATGTTTCATTACAATTTCACATCGAGACAACAAAATGTTATAATATAATAAATGAATATAATAAGCACTATTTTAATCTGTATAATCAAACTCTGTTTACAGGCCCGGGACTTCTTTGTTCCTCTTTCACAGTTAGAAGAGATTGAAACACTTTATAAAACCAGGATTCAACCAAAGTAAATTACGTTGACATCATATGTGCGCAGCAATTCCATTTTACATCTTGCATGAGATCAAGGAGACGTTACGGTAACTCCACCTGTTTGTGAGTGATAACTCTGGGTAATGAAGAATAGGCTGATCTTTTATATATCCGATATCAAAATATTTGTTACCTCTCATGTTGTACGAAGACTGGGGAAATTGATCTGCAAATCTGTTATAATATGACAGTGCATTATCATCCACTATTTAGGCTGTATTTAGTGATTGGTCATCCAAATCTGATATATGCTCTACTGGATACTTAATATCTTCCACTCCTGAGGTTGGATAGAGAACACTCAGTCCTGACAGACTATGAGCCAAATTGCTATGAATGACACATTGCAACAGTTATGGGGATCTGACTAGCTATCAGCTATATGTGATACCATAGTATCTTCCAATCACATAGGGTGATATCCAGATTGATGGATGTTGATCCTCGGTAAGCCAATCTGCAATATGTGATACCGTTGTATCTTCTACTCTCATAGGGTTGTACAGCGATTGCTGGGTGCCAATCTGTTGAAGATTGTCTTGCTGCAAGTGGACTATAGTGTAGGAGTTTCTTGTACAAATGTTCACCTGCCCAGTTCCTATTATGAAAGACTGTTCTACAATATGACCTGGCGATGCAGCTAATTAGTCACGTCATTGACACTATATTTTATATTTCTATATTTTCATCTTGATAAAATGAGCTTCAATGTGGCATATATTAAGTATTACAGACAAAATCAACCTGAATAAATAGTCCATATAATGAGCTGCAATAAACATGAACATGCTAATTGTTTACGCATTTCTGGTCTTCTTACTGTATGTATATTTCTGGAGTTATCTGTGTTATGCTTATAAGAAGGCAATTCTGAATTCAAACAACAGCCACAGTATTTTGGTTTGTGATAATTGCATCATACAATTTTTTGCAAACCTGTGAACTTGCCATGCCAACAAGGGTTACATATTGCTCATGTTTGCATGCTTACTCATGAATGAAAGCTAAATGTGTTTTAACCAAGAGTTATTTACGGTTGATGGTGAAATGCAAATTTTTAAAATAAATGATCATGATGGTGATTTGTAAACAACACAAGGAATGATGAAAGTGATTTGCAGCTTAAAGTTTGGTTATTCATAGATCTACGCATTCTGATTGCAATGGCATGTTTCATTTCACCTTACATTATAAATGGAAAGTTGGCTGGACTCCATATGCATATATTATAGTGCGTAGAGGCCTAACTCTGCAACCTAGCCACATCAGCATTTCAAGCCCTTTGAGAAATTTGTAGAGTATTATTATGTCAAAAAATTATGTAAAGTTAAAACACACTCCATCTTGTTCTCACTGTCGACCTGGTACAGAAAATAAATGGAAAATATCAAACAGTTTATACGCGCAAAGTGTTGCTAGGGTTATCTGGTACCAAATGTTAACACCCAACTACTTGATGTAGTCAGTAGGATGCTTTCATTTTTCTTGTGATTCTATTCATTACATGGGCAACATCCACTTCAGTAAACAAACTATAATTATTCTTACTGGATTATATGCTTTGATTGTGTTATTTGGAGTTTTCATCTCATCTCCGAAAATATGACTACTCCTTTGGCTATCAGTTTCTATGAAATTTGGCCTTATAAGCTCCCCTATAATATTTAGCTAATCCATGAGAAAAAAAAACAGAAATTTGATAGTAGGGAATTAATCATTTGACAGATTATTGCATTTCTTATCAACAATTGACAATTGGCACACTGAGAAAGAGGAGGTGAACTCTGGCTAGAGAGCAATATGGCAACCCTTAGGTGCCCTCGGAGAGGAATTAAGGTATGTATACTGAGACATTTCATTGTTAACATAAGTACCAGGACTATTCTGTGTCACAAAGATGTTGACATATGTAGTATATTATTCAATGACTATGTTTTTGTCAAACATTAATCTTATCGCAGCATTAGCATAATACAATATACTGAATCGCATTACAACATATCGATGGTCGAGAGGCAATTCGGTAAATGTCCGCTATTTCTCGATTTCTGCTTTCATATAATATATTCGGAAAAATATATAAACATTTTCTGTCATTCTTCTTTCTATACCAGAAACTGGACACTCTGTGAGTTGAATATATTAATTATACTTGTCATTATTCCATATTTTGTGTTCTATTGTTTTAACTAGTGGCAAATAATTGCTTGAGGATCTAGTAAGAACATCTAGGTGCTTGATCTTGAGCTCAGCAGAATAAATTCTTTTCGGTCTTCAAGGATAAGAGTTTCATATGAGAATAACACTTAACACTTACACATACATCTTTCAAAGTTACCTTGAGGGAGAAGATCATTAACAAGAAAAATATTCTCCATTTCGCAAAACTCCACAAGCAGTGTATTGGTGTTAGCTGCCAATAAGTCAAACTGAAACGAGCCTAACCTAGCTAAGATGCGATGTACATGATATCCTGTAGTGAGTAGAATGTGGAAAAGTAAAGTGATACCGTCTGGGAAAAATGATGTTAAGCGGTGAATTGATATATAAAAAATATAAATCTACTAACTTTATTGACATATATATATATATATATAATTGTATGTATAATTAATTCCTGACTGTGGAAAAGTAAAGTAATAACTTCTCGGAAAAATGATGTTAAGCAGTGAATTAATATATAAAAATGTAAATCTACTAATTTTAATGACATATATATATATATATATATATATATATAACTGCATGTATAATTAATACCTTTGTACTCGCTATCAGATGTTAACCCTGTTCTCATCCCAACCATGGTGAATGTAGATTGTATCCTCTTCAATGTCACTCTTGGTCGCATTATATCGGTTATATATTAACTAATATTGGGTTTTGCATTTTAGACAAGGACTGAGCAACAAATTTAACAACTGTTTCCTCAACTCTATTATTCAAGTCCTAAGGGAGACAAAAGCTATCAAGATGTGTTTGACTGAGGATCTTTGTAAAGGTGAGTTAACATATTATTATAACACCACATGTGTCAAGTTATCCTCACATTTTCGTGTGAGCTGATAACTCATAGTTTGCGTCAAGAAATAAATCCAGAGAGATAGTATCTGCGATTCTGTCGCAAAGCAATATACACATAGTTGGACCTACAAATGATACAACACAATTATTTTTTGTTTACCTGTTAAATCACTGAGGATGGTTAATTTATTTTACACTATACTATGTAAGGCGGCCGGTGAACCCAAATATAGGGATAAGACTGGTACATTACCCTCACTACCCATTTCATACTATTTTTCTAAACTCAGTTAATTTTTGAATAAGTTACTCATATTTATTCTTTAGCATATGTCATCATAATAATAAGGGGAATTTATCATTTCTACAACATTGTACTCATCAATTCTATTTCAGATCTCGGTTCGCATTGTGCGTTGGCAGCTATTTATGGTGAATGGGAAATCATTATGCCTATGATGAAAGGTAATGTGTTTTTTCAGTGCACTAGATAGATAAGATAGACTGCAAACAGGTTTTGAAATTTTGTTACTTTAAACTTAGTTTATCTATAGCGCCTGTAATCTTGATCAGAAATTGTTTTTAAAACGAGCTTTTCAAGGAAAGTACTGTAAAATAACTTTTGGTTAACAACAACAGATGATCTTCAATGTGTTTTGTGTCTTTCAGAGTTGTTTCCAGTCATTGTAAATGGAAGACAGCAAGATGCTAGTGAGTTCTTTATCTTTTTAATGAATCATCTTAACGACCAGACATGCAACGGGTGAGTACTCTCAACATATTATTGGTTATCTAGAAAAAGATGTGGTGAAAACGAGGAATCTATGTGAAACAGACAGTCATAGCAGTAATAAAAAACTGCTACTCTCGACCACCTATTGTCTTGTCATATATTTATAGGGGTGATCACACAACAAGATTTGTATTGTGAGAGTACATGTACCAATAGTACTCAAAAGCCCGGAGAAGCAAGTTTTGTCTTGCATCTATTGGTTATCAAACATGCATGACTGACCATTTTTTTTCATCACTTTATTTTCATCAATGTCATCTTGTAAAGATGTTTTACATGATGCGACATAAAAAAAAGGGTATTTAAAATTATATGGATTGGTATAGGAGGTAGGAGTAGGAGGTCGCTCAGTTGGTTAGAGCGCCATCCCTTCAGTATGCAAATTTTTAAGGTCATGGGTTCGAATCCCGCTGGAGTCTACAGACTACTGGGGTTTGGTTGGACCCCCAGGTGTGCTCCGACCTGCCTGCAAACTGAGAGCAGATGGGCGCAGGTATTGCAGCCTAGCCCCTAAGGCAACTAGTTTTTTCGCCGCCCATACTTCGGGATGTGGCGTGTGATATGACATCTGATTTTGATCAACCTTTAATCATATGTTTCATGAGCATTGTTTTAAAGTGTTCAAACTTGTCAACTCATCTGATATGGTAAGGTAAGCCATTGAGTTTGCTTGCAACTACATGATTTAGGTTGTCAAAAGGTACTTTTTTAAGTTTATCATCCCGTTTAGGAAATCTATTATCTACATTTACAAAGAAATCAGAAATGTATTGAGGTGACAATTTATACATAACTTTGAATATGTATAGGTAGGTAAAGTGATTATTTAAGAGTGGTAACGGTAATATTTTTAAATGCGAACACATTTCGTTTGTTGATATTAAATGATATGGTATATGGTGAATATTGGCAATAATACGCAATGCTCTTTTTTGTTGCAAAATAATGCGATCTGTGTATGTTGAGGGTGAAAGATTGTAGTAAATATGTATTCCGTACGTTAAATAGCAATGTATAAACAGATAATAGAATTGTTTGGCAGAGTAGGTGGTCAGATAGGGTGTGCATAATTATAAAAGATTAGGGTTTTTTAAACTTTCTCAAATACACTATCACAGTGTATGGACCAGGAAAAATTGTCTGTTACATTGAATCCTAAAATGAATTAAATAAATAAAGTATCAAATAAATAAATGAATTGAATAAATAAATAAATAAATTAAATAAATGAAGTAAACAAGATCTGAAACCTCTATGAGTATTTTGGATTTCTCGAATGGTTAATCCAGAGTGTGAGTGACTTTTGTAAATTGATCATGATGTAATGGATTGTTTCTTGAAAGTAATGATTTTGCTGACTTTTAAGAAATAAACATGTATTTTACAGACCATTACCGCTCAATACAATTGATTTACATTCGCTATTCCATTCAAGAGTTACAATGAACAATTATAAAATATCATAACGAACATCCACTTAACTCCGACCGGATAAAGCCTGCACTCCAAAAAGGACAGAGAGTTTTGTTTCAGTTTGTTTATGAGAGTTTCTAACAACAGAAATATTTATATATAATAAAGAGTGTAATTTGTATCTTTCAATAGATCATCCGATTTTATCTACATTTTTGAATGGGTGATTGTGTGAGAGTAAATATAGTAAAACTCTATGGTTCTCATCATAATCTCTTTTCAGTGCGCACATATATAACCTGTTTGATACAGTTATGCAGAGCTCTGTGAGATGTTGTGCCTGCGATCACACTAATGTTTTTGCAGAAAACTTTTTGTCTCTTCCGTTGAATGTCAAGGTGAGTTATGAGCGTGGAGCATTTCGTCGTTCATTGTATAAAAGGTATCATCAGAGAAATTTCAATGGGTTTTTCTGGACAGACACTGTCAATTACAGTTATTGTTTTGACCTTCTGTTAAGTGCCACAGGTTTGGTTGGCCTACCCAGTAGACAGTTAGTGAACTGCAACAAGTCTGAATTCATGTACCTTCAATAGGTGCATAACGAGAGGCAAGCGATCTACAGATTGGATCCACCTCTTACATCCAATGCTGTGCTTACACAATGCCTACATGATACTATTGCAATTTCAAGATACTGAGTATTGTTTATCAATACTGGTGTGATTGACTTCAGTCAGTGCTGCTGCACAATATCTGATAGTGTTGAGAAAATGAATAGAACAACAGTTTCCTGATTGCAACTCAAAATGTGTTTTGTGTACATTCATATTAACTTTTCAAAGGGGAGAGTTGACAGCACTAGCAATGCACTGAAGAGATTCTGTTCATCATCGATAAGGGATTACGATTGCCCGAAGTAAGTGAATCTGAGCCTTGAAAAAAAATTTTGTAAACTGGATATGTCAATCTTATATCTGTGGGGTGTTCCAATAAATGATAAATAACAATAAAAAATTTGTGTTGGTCATATGCATTGAATGAAAATTCAAACTACCTTAACCCTCCAGCAAATAAACATTTTTCCAGTACAGTTCATCTAATGCTGATTGCTGCTGACAAAAATGATACTTTCTCATCCACTCTAGCCATTTTTGGAGCGACGCTGAGCAGATAAATATAATTTAACATTTCAGGCTCTAATTGTAAGGAGCGATATGTAATCTCAGACAATTTTGAGTTGAGTCCCAAGTGCATTTACTGCCTGCCGTGCTAAGCTCATCAAGTTAAGATTATAACTCACAAAAAACCCATTGCTTTTGCAGCTGTCCACTAAACACTACAGCAGAAAAGATATCAAGTTTTCTGAATTTACCAGACATTCTCGCAGTGACTTTCAACATCTGTGGCGCAAGTGAGAAAAAGAAGACCTTGATATCAATGCAGCAGAGGATTCAGATAACCGATGTATGTTATTCATTCAATTATGTTGAATATTACTCATAGACTACATTTATATACCAGGAATTTCATGAGATACGATCAAAAGTTCCATCTCTCCAAATCACATTTCAAATGAAGCACAATGCACATCTACGTACCGTGTAACTAGTTAATGAGCCATACACCGACACACTTATAATTTCAGAGACATGGTCATAGCAGAGGTTACACTCTTTATGCAGCAGTTGTACACAAGGGAGCTGATCTGCATTCCGGGCACTACTACTCTATAGTCAAGCATAAGGGCCAATGGTTTGAGATAAATGATGAGAAGGTAAAAATACACTGCACTTTAAGCGCAGTTTTCAGATCTACGCTGCATGTTACATTTGGAATCAGACTGCACTTTATATATTAATACCCATTAATACCCATATATTAATACCCATTCAATGCATAAACAGCATAAATAACCTGCTGGTGATATGATAATTCTGATATGCTAGCAAGGGAAAATCTTCAATCTCCTCATATAATTTTACCGAAGAGAACTTTGACTCAATATTATTTGTGTGTTTACAGGTGTCAAAGATATCAGAGCTATCTCTGAAGCGCTCACATCCGTATATGCTCTTTTATGCACCAAACGACACACAGGTACCCAAAGATGATTGTTAAAAAAATCTTTCTTTACTTTCGGCCGATATCTTGTTAATTGAATTAAAAAATGAACATGGATATGGAAAGCAATTCATTGTCAGTGTTAGTGGAATAACTGCCGCTTACACTTCTTATAAGTACACATCCAACACTGAGATGATGTGCATAAAAAATTCATTAGCTCACTTTATTGGTTGGTGAGCAAGAGCATCAAAAATAAATGTTTAATTATGTGTCACCTTTTTGCTTTACATTTTTTCTGTCCATGTCGTTTGAAATGGTTAATGAAAGAAGCCAGATAGATGAGATCTTGGTGCAAAACTGAAAAATAATACAACAGTTACAATCATAGGATTTAAGTAACTCCATAGATCATAATTATTTGTAAATTTTTACAACATTTCTTAAAGGTCGCACAGCTAGGAAGGCCACTAAGTGTTCAAACAGAAGAAATAGCAAGCAATCTAGAGCCCAAGAATGATAGACAAAGCCGACCATTTCTAGAGTCACAGGGAGTAGTCTCAGGAAGGAAATCTGCCAAAGCACAAACTCAAACACAGCTTTCAAGAGAATCAGCACATTCTAAAGTCGATCATACACAAGAAATGGGAATTATTGGAGACAGGCAAATACATCAGCCAAGCATAACAGAGACCAGCCAAAATCTCATGGTCGCCACCCCGCAACACAGATCACAGGTCAAGGTTCACAGAGATAAGACGTCCTAAGCAAAGAGACACTTGGATGAAACCAAGGGCAACTGCTTTCAAATTCTTGCTCCTCCGATTGAGGCAAAGAAACAGAAACATGACAATCAAAACATTACAGCTGCAGAGAATGCTCAGAGGAAACAAGACAAGGTTGGGCTTACTAGCGTGGGAAAAAAACAACTTCCAACACTACCGTCAGAGACAACTGGCAACAATAGCAGCATTAGCATGTTTTTAGAAGATGACGAAAGCCAGAGAGATGATCAATATGTATTTTTTGAAAACAGTCTTGAAGACAGTCAGATTCATACAGAGTCGGACAACCTGCTTCTACAGATTCAGAGAGCTGCAGGTAATTCACAAATATACCCAATGCCTTCTCAGAGTGAATTTGCAAGGGAGAGCACTGAGGAGCATGCGCTCCTAGAATCAGGATACAGCCTATATAACAGGTCTCTGCCTACTACCTCAAGTAAACCTGCACCAGTAGAACCAGCACAAAACCAGCCAATATCGTCACAGGGAACTATATTACAGAGAGTTGACCAAGTATCAGAAACTAATGACATGCATGCTCGGACTCATTCTGGGGATCCCAAGTCAGGCAACTTAGTGTTCAAATCAGCGCTGATATCACAGATATATGACAACAACATGATCAGGAGTGGCAGGGAGGGGCAGTCAATAGGAGGTGAAGATTATCCTAGCTTAATCAATCAGATAGCCTCAGTCGGAAAGCTTGCAATCCAACACTGCAAACCAACAGTAAAGTCAGCCTTGAGCGTAATTTGCCGCCCATTCAAATATGCTGTACGATCTACAACAACAGCACTGTAAGCAAATTTTGAATCAATCATTGATGTTTCAATTTTAATACTTTTCAATGGACAAGGAAGTTGTGTTCATATTACAGTAGCTGAGTGTCTAGTGATAAAATTAATTCTATAAATGTTCTATTATTTAGTAAATGCAAATACAATAATACATACATAACGCATATGCATAGCTATGTACCTTAATTCAACAGCAGTTCAGGATGTCCTAAATATTGTCATTGATGTTATGGAAGTTCAAGAAAAATCTTACACGATTTGAAAGTTATGCTTCTTTTTCACAAGGTATAGGAAAACCCATACACTCATACCAACTGGTACAATGACTGAAACACAGGATGACACCGGTAAGTAACCAATTAATTGATTTAATAGTAGGATGCAAAATTTACCATTATTGAATTTTGATTCATACTTTGCAGAATCATTTTCTGTTGACGGTGAATAATATGTTTAACTGTACTGTTTACTGCCTCTTTGCCTACTAGCTGTTCATCTGAATATCTTATTCTGTCCTTTCAATAGGAAAAGAAAAGAAACAGGAATTTGATAATCAACACGTCATTGCAGATCTTCATGATGCAAACACTGATCTGGAAATTTGGCGTTATCAAGATTCATCACCCTACTCAGAAAAAAGAAAATAAACAACCTTCAGAATAGGATCATTAGTTGTAATTATCCGCTTTGCTGTGAGATGCTTGTTCATCTAAATTAAGGATGTTATTTTATAGGTTAGCCGAGACCAACAGTTTCTCAGGATACAGCTCAGAAGCAACTGGAGGTATTTCTCTTAGCAAACCGCAGTTACTCATGATTTGGTTATTCTATCCTCCTATATCCATCTTGATTTTCAACCAAATATAAGCAAAAAATAAAGCAACATGAGCGGTTGTCACAGCGAATCTTTTTAGGGTCATTATATGAGTCAAAACTATGAAAGTTACTTGAAGAACTGAAGTCATCTGAACAACTGTATTGAAAATGTTTGCCATGTAGATGCAGGACAGGATGGGTTTTCGTTCGTATCAGCAAGAACTAAGGTGAAACAAGACCAATCTCCAAATATTCCTAAACACAAAGAACTGTCTGGTACGTTCAATGACTGGTGGAAGAAGGAAACTTTATTGTAATAAAAGATTAGACCATAACTGCAATGACCTCATCTTTTTGCACAGTTTTCAATAGATATTAAAACTTACATGATGTTTGGTTTTATTTATAACATTGATATGTATCATTACATTATCGTAACCGTATATAAGTCAATGACATTGGCTCATTGATCAATTTATAACTTTCTACAAATAGGTTTGGCTGCAAAGACAGGTTCTTTTGTTGAAGCGACAAGTCACAGACAAATCAAAGCAACAACTAGACAACGTGGAGGTATTAAATTTGTTATTTTGTTTATCACAGATAAAAAAGCTCTTTGGATCACGGGCTCTGTCAAGTGAACAGTATGGGTAGACCTGTCTGATGAGCAAGTCAGTTTCTAAGACATGATATTGTTTTATGTAAATCTTTCAATTTGTCCTGTTTTATTCTTTTTTCCAATATTGTCAATTGCACCAGAATCTCTTTCATAGAAAAAGAAAAAGATGCAATGCAACTATCGGAGGAGGCCAGACTTGACGATGATAGCTAAAAATGTTAAGAAACATCATATTCTAAATGTCTGTAACATATATTATAATCGCTGACAAGAAGATTCAACAAGGATTCAGGATCAGGATCTAGCTTTAGTAATACTTTAATACCTCATTTATAAGGCACCGGCCTTATAAGTGAAGCACCTCCCTTGGAAAATTTAAAAATGCTTCAGTTATGTGGCACCCCACAGCTACAAGGCATCCTTTTGGAAAAAAAACTGACCTCGATAGGATCCAAACCCACAACATTGTGTTCACAAGGTAGGCGCTCTGTCTACTGAGCTATGCAGCTTTCCTTTTCAAACCACCGTTTTGGTCTAAGTCAAATATGAAGATGCTTCAAATGATAGCTGCGCCAATAATATAGGCGCATATTATGCTCCACTCTCTAAGGCGCCTTCATCTATAAGGCACGGGCCTTATAGGTGAGGTATAGCGGTAATAATGTCACTATTCTCGGGTCAGAGCAGTTGCTCACAGGCAAAACACAAAAGTGTTGCAGAATCTTAATACTTTGTCAGAGTGGAAAATTAATCATCCTTATCATAGCTTCATTAATACAAAAAATGATTAAACAGCTAAATCCTACGCACATACATACTGCATAACATATATCATAATGCACATTTCAGGCAATGTATAGATATAGTTATCGATGGTCCGAGATTTGCGTTAGTGAGAGCAGCGACCCAGCGCAAAGGGGATTGCTTAATCGATCGACATCTAGGACATCACTATGTTAAGAAGAACAGGGATTGTGAGGTACTTCAGCGACATCCAACTACCAAACATAAACATATTTTCCTGATTTTGGAATAAGCTGCCAAGAAAACGCAACTGACAAATTTAATAATAAAACCATGAATTGTACTGAAATTGTCTGTTGGCTTGACATGACTACTGTATACTTTCCTGATCTCTTGATAGGAAGTGGTAGTTTCATGGCGTTGTGCGAGGTATGGCAAGCCAACAAAGTGTAAAGCAATGGTGAAAGAGTCGAATGGAGCATTCAATATAAGTAGAGGGGATCACAATCATCCTGCCTATAGGAAACCACTAGAAGGTGCTCGCATCGCTAGAGAGGTATGGTAGTTGACTCTATAGGCAAACTATAAAGTTTGTCTGCTCTCTGACATTAAAAATCTATGAATGTTACAGATTACTTGCATTGAAACAAATGTGTTTATCTGATAGTCTGATGTTTGTTTATTGATTCTACCAGGCAGAAAAGTTAGTAAATGAGGATACGTTTGCCCCGACATCAACAATTGTTGATAGGGCTGTTAAGAAGCTTTATGAAGAAACTGCAGTTATACCCCAAGCCGCAAATCGCAGAAACTTGCGCCGTTTGATACAAAGGAGAAGGGCCAACACAGTACAGTCACAGCCAGCCAACTTAAGTTTTGAGGTATATGGCTCATCAAAAGAATTGGTATAGAATTATGCATGTTACACTTACTCAGGATGAAATGTGTTAGTCAATAGAGGTGTCATATTATGTGCATAGTTGCTCTTGCTTTGCAGAGAGACTGTTTTGAAATTGAATTGTTTACCAAACTTGAGCATTGCTGTGTCTGTAGGTCTTAACAAGCTGATCAACAATGGTTGAAAATCCTTTTCCCAACGATTTATAACAGGCGGCTCACAAACCACAAGTTTATGTTCAACTTGGTTTCCATCAACATTAAAAAGATTTATATCTAATTCTGCACAGTTACTCATCTGACAATGTTTTATCTTTAAGATGCCTAACTCCCCCGGATTCCTGGTTGGAGATGTGAGAGGGCCATCAGGGGGCAGAGCACTCATTTTTGCCACAAATAGGCAGCTCAGACTTCTTACAAACTCGGAAATATGGTAGTTTGAGTGTTACTGCAAAGTAACAATGCAGATATATTTTATAGTCAGATCTCATAATACGGAACGTTATAATACCGATGGTGTATCTTGCTATGCAAATCAACCAGACCGAGGGCAGGAAGCACCAAAGTTTGAAATGACAATAATTGAAGGAATCATTGCCACCGAACCTGAGTCTAGGAATTCAAGTGGTTCACTGTTGTATGTAGAAGAGAATCACTACATTGTATGGGATGCGTGGGCCTTGGTAATTTAGAAAGTCATCCTGTCTCAACAAACAGCATCTACCGATGCAGCCGGCCAAATATTGAATTTGCATGTTTGCAGGTCTTCTTCCTTTTGTCACCTATTTTCATAATATTGTTGTATTTTCAATATATTATTTTCTTTCTTCAGCATGACTAATTTCAATTGTAGGGGTATAGATGGAACCTTCAAGACAGTTGTCAAACCTTTCCAACAACTTCTGACAATAAACTGCTTTGTTAGAACAGCCAATGGGGGAAAGCAACTACCCTCCGTATATGTCCTTATGTCTTCAAAGCAGCAGGCAGACTATTTGATGGTTAGATATCCTGATTAATTAGCGACAGGTCACCCACTGATCAGACTATCTCGTTTAAGATCACGCCATTATTAATTGCAAACCAGTTAATATGTTAAAGTTGAACTAAAATTATTCAGAAATTTCTCCTGTGCAGGTCGTCAAGTGGTTACCTGATCCTATTCTTAACTACATTCCTCGGATTTGGCAATTGAAGAGCCTCACTTTAATGACCATGCTAATTATTCTCTATAGCAGGATTGATCGCTTGCGTGTAAGACACTTTGGTCTGTGGCTGACTTTCAGATTTAATGTAGAGGAAGTAGGATTTTTGTGCAATTGTTGACATTTTTTTCCTTTAACGATTAACCTCTCCAAACTAGTAGCTTGGTATCAAATAATTCTTGACATCTTCTAATATAATTACTATACTATTCCACTGTATTTATTTGAGACTGTGTGTTTAAATTCGGGTTTGGTGTATTTTAAAGAATGCCTGACTGCTTTCCAATTATATTTTCCATTATGCCTTCTTGTAGGTGTTCAATGAGTTAAAGAAAATCGCCAATCTCAATGTTCAAAGCATCATCATAGATTTTGAGAAAGGTACACAATTAAATTGTTCGTGAAAGAATATCAAAACACACCTGACCGAGCTGTAAATCTTCTCATCTGTCTGTTTAGGGATCTGGACTGCTGCTTCAGCAGCGTTTCAAGGAGTACATATAGTCGGATGTAAAATTTGAAATACAAACTGTAAATTTTAATTCACAAGATGTCAATAATGAAGCCTCGTTTAGGGGTTTGTTAATTGAGGGCAACTTCTTCATTTTTTCTTGGTACATATACGCTTTTATTGGCAATCTACAATCATCTTTATGAATGTTTTTCACGCAGTGACAGAACGATTAACATGGTAGTGTTTTGCAATGTTGTGTTTGTTCTGTGTAGAATTTCCTTGACCAATCCTCCGATTTGTATCAAACAAAAGACATTTATTGCCTTGTTCACAGTTGTATCATAAAAAATCTTCTCATTTGTCTGTTTAGGGATCTGGACTGCTGCTTCAGCAGCGTTTCAAGGAGTACATATAGTCGGATGTAATTTCCATTTCCGGAAATGCATCTGGCGCAGGGTGCAAAAGCTTGGTAAGAAGTCAACGTTATGCATAAATAACTATGACTATGATTAATAATAATATTATGATTATAAATATGCAATAAACCGATATATTAATAATATATTAAATATCGAATTTTAACTTCTTATGAAGTTATTTAGTCATAATTGAGAAAGCACAAAAAGTCATCGCCGAGTTTCTCTACAAGGTTAGTAACCACGAAAAAAGAAAAACTTTATACTAGCATAACTTCTCACATCAGCTCAACCTCAAAAACTTGATAGTGCATGGTTAATGTTACAGGTCTCGCATCAGGCTATCGCCATCACCACAACACTCGTCGTGTTTGTGGGTTTCTGTGGGGGCTCTCCTACCTACCAGTCCACTTGATTCAGGAAGCTTATCGCTATGTGGTCGCGGAGAACAACGAGCCTCACTTCAGGCGGTTGTTTGAGTATTTTGAGATTACATGGCTCAATGGAAGATTTGAGCCAAAATTCTGGAGTGTGTATCGACAGGCGATAAGGACAAATAACTCTCTGGAAGGTAACTGTCATTCAATTTCACAATTCGTTTAAGGTTGTTCATATTTGAACCCTTGTAAAGCAATCTTCACTTGATCAGAAAGGTTCATCACTCAGTATGCAATGAGCAACAACCAACATTTTGTTTCTGTGTTACAAAAATCTATGCTTTAAATCAAAAAGTTAAAGCTATAGTAGCGCCTTTTGGTATATGACATATTGCTTAGGTAGTAGAAGAATTGCTAATAGCATGACAATGAAAATTTACTTGAATGAAGCTCATCGGTACAACTGAATTCATAGGCTATCTAAAATGTTGCCACAAGTCCTATTGGAGGTATCTGGTTAATCAAGAGCCAGTGCTCTTGATTAGCCCAAGACATCCAATATGATACCAAATATGTGGAGGCGTTACTATAGCTTGAAAGTAAATAATAATCACAGGCTTCTTTAAAACAGGAGCTATGTGTGCCTATTGAATAATATTGTTTCCGTTTTCAGGCTGGCATAACAAGTTTAATCGCCAGGTGAGAGTCGATAAGCCCCCAACATTTATGTTGATTGAAGAGTTACGGAAGGAGTCATCTTCTGTAGAACTGGAGCTGAAAGAGATTTCATCAGGCTTTAGCAGTCTAAATAAAAAGTTAAAATATGAAAGACTCAACAGGTTTTGGGTAAAAGCCTGGGATCGACTCGATGAAGACAATATTTATTACAGGCAAATAATAAATATGGCGTACCATATGCTGCCTGCCGTTGAGGACGACTCCTGCTCTGAAGATGTAAATGAAGAATTCACAGCTTCTGAGCAGGAGCTGTAGATCAACCTACAATTATATCATACACATGCATTGTAAATAGTTCATGGCATTGATAGACTTAGAATCTTACTGCCAATTATGTTTCATTTAGTTTGCTGCATCATCATTATAAATTCTCAGATTTCCATCTCATTTCTTATCCCAGAAATTTGTATTTCATCTCATATTTTTTCTCATCATTTTACATGGTGGTACCTATGTATTAATTATCTCTCAGGAGACTGTGAAACTAAGTTTTATAAATAGCTAACAATCCAACTGCCCATACTGTTTCATTTATATTTTGCAAGAACCATTGTAAATTGTCTTATTGTTACCTCATTTCTAATCTCAGAAGAAATTTTATTTTGTCTCTCAATAGTTTTCATCTTAGTACATGGTAGTACCGAAGTATTATCACTTGAAAGCCAAATTTTTGTGTTGCATAAAACTCAAAGAACCATTGGTTTTAGATCAGGTTTAGATATTACATAAATACTCTAGCAGCCTACTCTATTTTATATTTTCCATCAAACTTTATAAACATCTCATTTTTAATCACACATTCAATCTCATTCATTCATTATGTCTCCATAATGGAAACAATGTTTAATCTTGCAAGAACGGATTATCATTTTTGCCTACAATGTTCTTCTGTAGTTTTATATTCAATAATAAGGCAACTATTACTACACATGCATAATTCTCTTTCATTTTTTGAAATCGATGCTTCTGATAATTAATTGTATTAAATAAAAATTTATTGCAGGTACACACACGTTTATTTCATAATCTAAACGCATGACAAAAATAATAGCATATGTCTTAACGACCAGATAAGGTAATTGACTTTGATATTTTACTAATTTTACTATGTGGGGCCAAGTTTTTTATTTGGGGCCAAGTTATACTGATTGGGGTAAGGTTTCATTAGATTGGGCCAATTTTCAGTACATGGTGCCAAGTTTTATATTTTGGGCCAAGTTTCTTTGCATTGGGCCAAGTTTCATATTTGGGGCCATTTTTTTACCAATTGGTGCAAAGTTTTACTAATTGGAGACAAGTTTCATTATATGCAGCCTAGTTTTATATAGGGGCCGAGTTATAGTAATTGGGGCCAAGTTTCATTACATAAGACCAAGTTTCAGTACATGGGGCCAAGTTTCATTAAATGGGGCCAAGTTTCAGTACATGGGGCGAAATTTTATAATTTGGGCCAATTCTATTGCATTGAACCAACTTTCATATTTGGGGCCAACTTTTACTTATTGGGGCCTAGTTTTACTAATTGAGGCCAAGTTTCAGTACATGGGGCCAAGTTTTTTGTTTGGGGCCAAGTATCACTAATTTCGGCCAAGTTCCAGTACTTGGGGCCAAGTTTTACTAATTGGGGCCAAGTTTCATTGCATGGGGCCAAGTTTTACTAATTGGGGCCAAGCTTTACTACATGGGGCCAAGTTTCATTGCATCGGGCCAAGTTTTATATTTGGGGCCAAGTTTGGCCCGGGCCAAGTTTGGCTCGGGCCAAGTTTGGCTCGGGCCAAGTTTGGCTCGGGCCAAGTTGTCGCGGATTCCACAACACTATATCATCAAAGTGAAACCACCTACCAAAAGACTGTGTCACATATACATCAGTGGCACAACAATACGTATGGACAGCAGTTAGCATTGAGACAGGAAAGCATCAGGACCGTTGTCCTATTCAGTAGTATTTTTCCACTGTCAAGTGAAATCATTGATTGTATAATATAATATATCTGGTATTGTTGTGTAATTCTGGGTAATAGCAGCTTAATCCGTGCTATCAGTGCTTATATCAGCACTCATCTGACATTCTAAATAACAAAGGATACCAAAAAAAATAAGGATACAAGTGCAGAGACGGTCAGGTCAGATGATTTAGAACCCCTTTTAATATTTTAAACCTTATATAAATATTTTATATGTGTATTTTGTCTCAATTGAATGAAATGGTCAGTGTAATTAAATAAATAATCTTATGCTAAACAGATTAAGTTTATGCCTGTCTGGGTGACGCTTTCATGTACCGGACTATCAGCAGATATCAAAAGCTGCAATACATATAACGTGTGATGATTTAAATAAACTGTGTATTATAATAGCCTTGAATTAAATCTAAATTCAAAAATTCAGTAGAGTAGGTTAATTCTGTGCGTGTATCACATATTGTCAGGAAATTAATTGATATCGCTCGTAAAGCCCATCAGAATAAATTGAGACGTGTGTCTAGTGCATTAAATTCAGCGGAGTAGATAAGCTCTGTGCGTGTATCACATATTGTCAGGAAATTAATTGATATCACTCGTAAAGCACACCAGAATAAATTGAGACGTGTGTCTAGTGTATTAAAATCAGTGGAGTAGATAAACTCTGTGCGTGTGTGTATCACATATTGTCACGATATTAATTGATATCGCCTGTAAAGCCCATCAGAATAAATTGAGACGTGTGTCTAGTGTAGTAAAATCAGTGGAGTAGATAAACTCTGCGCGTGTAGCACATTTTGTCAGGATATTAATTGATATCGCTCTTAATTAAAGCCCATCAGAATTTGTCGGATCAGTGTATCGTGTATCAGTGTATCTTGTATCAGTGTATCGTGTATCAGTGTATCATGTATCAGTGTATCTTTGAGACACTTCTGTGGGTTATATAATGATTGCATAATTCAAGCGAAGGCTTTCAGTCACAGTGCTAGAACCAACTAGAACTTAAAACTAAAGAGTAGACTCGGAGCAAGCTAACTACACCTTGTTGTGTACACGGCCCAGTCCGTTTCTCACAATAGTCTGCAGGCTGATAGTCTGCAGACTTAAGATGACTTTATGGGTTGAAAATTAGAATTCTGTTCCTGTACAGTTTCACTTCTGTAACTTCTTTTCTCTCACAGTTTCTGTTTGTAAGAATGTCAAGGTCGCAAATGTAAGATACGACATGATTGGTCATGTATTATTATGAAGCGCCTTTTCATTGGTTCACTGTTTCAGTGTTGTGAGTTGCAATGAGTTGTCCTCCCCAGTAAGAAAGGGCACTACACAAGTAGTTACACTAATTGGATGGCTATCATCAGGGATCATGATAAACTCTAGTAGCCTGTCTTGACAAGCTTTTTTTGGTAGGGAGGGAACAGCTTTGTTCTCCCCCTCCCCCACCTGACAAAGCTTGTCAAGACAGGGTAGATAAACTCTTGCTGTGACATGGCAGTTTTCAGGCAGTTGTTTCCCTTGATCTCATGCTCTTCCACTCTGCTTCATGCTATAATTTCGCAGGTATGCTTACCGCAGTTCAGCATCAGGACATCCCTATCCAACATCCGGGTCGGACGGTACTATAAGGTACCAGATTAGAAGTTTAGCTAGCAGTCAGTCAGACTCAGTACCATGCAATCTCGGCCATATTGATGCCCTGCTTCACTCTTAGTAGATTAGCTTACAGCAGATTGGCTACCAGCAATCGCTATACCACGGTTACACCTATGGCAGATTAGCTTACGGCCGGGAGAAAACTAGCAATCTTTATACCACCTCCGGGTTGGATCGTATCAAGATACCTGTAGCTGCAGGGCAGCGTATTTCTGTTGTAATAATTGTTTTGTGGGTGTTATAGGGGTGTATGGAACCAGATTTCTGGGTTGAGTTACGGTTTGATGTGTTATATTATAACGATATGTGTTGTAAAATTGAAATAAGAGAAAAAACATTTCATAAGTTCAGTTCTGATAAATGACACAAATACAAATGACAATGAAAATGACATCAAATCATTGACAACAAAAAATCTGACGTCAATAATATCAGTAATGCGAGCATCAATAAACATGAAAATAATAATATAATACAAAATCTCACCTCAGTGATCCAAAAGGCTCTCGTCAACTCCTATGACTCAACAAATCACAGGTAAAATAAAGGAAAATCCAATTATAGTATAACCCCGAACCCAAACCCCCCGGACCCCCCGGACCCCCCAGATGAATTTAAGTATTCTAGGATGTATCTCATTCTCAGAATGAGGATTCAGGGCACCTTGTGTTCCTCTTTAGGGGCATGTCAAACCACTAATGATTAACTATTCTGCCGTTCATGAATATAAAATCTTGCCGTTCATAGATATGACTATTTACAGCTATATAGTTGTTTATGGCAAACAATATTTCTGGGTCCTGATGCTTAGATTGTTTATTATTTTAATTTGTTGCTTGTTTGTCAAGTTTTCCTTAATAAGGTTCTGTATTTACACTGTTATACTGTTATTAGCCCATCCTAGGCATCTCAGAACAGGGTGATCAGTGTAGGCGCAGTCCAAATTTCAAAAGCAAACATAACATGATAGTACAGAGTATAGTATAGATAGTACAGAGTATAGTATAGATAGTATAGATAGTATAGAGTATAGTATAGATAGTACAGAGTATAGTATAGATAGTATAGATAGTATAGAGTATAGTATAGATAGTACAGAGTATGGTATAGATAGTACAGAGTATAGTATAGATAGTATAGATAGTACAGAGTATAGTATAGATAGTACAGAGTATAGTATAGATAGTTGTACAGAGTATAGTCTAGATAGTTGTACAGAGTATAGTATAGATAGTTGTACAGAGTATAGTATAGAGTATAGTATAGATAGTACAGAGTATAGTATAGATAGTACAGATAGTATAGAGTATAGTATAGATAGTACAGAGTATAGTATAGATAGTATAGTATAGATAGTACAGAGTATAGTATAGATAGTTGTACAGAGTATAGTATAGATAGTACAGAGTATAGTATAGATAGTATAGAGTATAGTATAGATAGTATAGATGGTTGTACAGAGTATAGTATAGATAGTACAGAGTATAGTATAGATAGTATAGTATAGATAGTACAGAGTATAGTATAGATAGTTGTACAGAGTATAGTATAGATAGTACAGAGTATAGTATAGATAGTATAGAGTATAGTATAGATAGTACAGAGTATAGTATAGATAGTATAGAGTATAGTATAGATAGTATAGATAGTACAGAGTATAGTATAGATAGTACAGAGTATAGTATAGATAGTATAGATAGTGCAGAGTATAGTATAGATAGTATAGATAGTATAGAGTATAGTATAGATAGTACAGAGTATAGTATAGATAGTACAGAGTATAGTATAGATAGTTGTACAGAGTATAGTATAGATAGTTGTTCAGAGTATAGTATAGATAGTACAGAGTATAGTATAGAGTATAGTATATATAGTACAGAGTATAGTATAGAGTATAGTATAGAGTATAGTATAGATAGTACAGAGTATAGTATAGATAGTTGTACAGAGTATAGTATAGATAGTTGTTCAGAGTATAGTATAGATAGTACAGAGTATAGTATAGAGTATAGTATATATAGTACAGAGTATAGTATAGAGTATAGTACAGAGTATAGTATAGATAGTACAGAGTATAGTATAGAGTATAGTATAGATAGTACAGAGTATAGTATAGATAGTACAGAGTATAGTATAGATAGTATAGATAGTACAGAGTATAGTATAGATAGTTGTACAGAGTATAGTATAGATAGTACAGAGTATAGTATAGATAGTTGTACAGAGTATAGTATAGATAGTATAGATAGTACAGAGTATAGTATAGATAGTATAGATAGTACAGAGTATAGTATAGATAGTTGTACAGAGTATAGTATAGATAGTACAGAGTATAGTATAGATAGTACAGAGTATAGTATAGATAGTATAGATAGTACAGAGTATAGTATAGATATAGAATGTTTGGAGCAGTCGTGAGCAGTTGTCCTTACCTTTCTGCGCTTCAAATATGTCCCCTTTTTTATAGGTGCTCTGATCCGTCCTCAGAATATCGGTGCCACGATTACTATAGGTTTTCGAGGCAGCATTGCTTTGTTTTGTTTTGTTTTGAGCAACAGCATGTAATAATTCTTTTATGTCATGATACTACATATTTACGAAGAACTTCTTCCTCAATAACAACTAATATTCCAAGTCATTATCTCCATTTGATCACTGTCAATCCAGCAGCGCCAGTGGTTGGTCACAGAAACCTCATACATTGAAAGATGGGTTTAAAGGTTGATGCACTATCAATTTGACTGAACTCTACTAAATGGTTTGATATGCAAATATTCTATTCTATTTTACCTATTCAATCAAAGTGAAAATTTTCAAGGAAGGAAGGTCTACATTATGGTAATATTATACTTGGGTGCAAACACAGAAAAATAAATCAAGATTAATTATATTCAAATTTTAAGTAAAGGAAATTGGATTTACAATTTTGTTTTAAGATAGGAGTTGGAAAAAGTGTTAAGCAAAAATCAAAAGAGTATTACCGTAAGGTCGCGTATTGTAACCGGCGTGGTTAATGTCCATGAGTGGTTAAAACTTAGTCAAGCATACCGCGGTTATAATAAGGGCATTGTTTCCAAATTCTATAGGCAGGTGGCTAATGAGTGAACACACGTACTAACTCAGTAGTAACAAGTTAGCAGCGACTAATATCTCTTATATTTATTTACAATATCCGACCTCAGAAGAGACATATCAAATTGTTTAGCTCAATGTATTGACCTTGTATTGACTTTGCAGTTGTTTGCCTCGTTACAACTACATGAAATTATCATACAATTGGAAACGATCTGAAAAATAGTTAACCAATCAGCATTCATCTTCTCCACCAGTCGATGCAACTTATTATTATAATGGCAGACAGAAATGTATCATAATGTTTTGTTTTGAAGAAGTTAGTAGGACAGCTGTGGGCTGTGGTCAGGTCTGTGCAGTGTGGTGGGAGGGCGTTAGCATGTAACATATAGTGTGCACATTCCTTGATCATTATATTGCCTGGGCGGCTAAATATTGTGGTTCAATGACAGTGGGCTTGCTGGTGTGATATGGCTAAAATCTGTGTTTTGTTTCCTAAATTAATCCAGGCCTGTTCACCAACAAGCCGCGGTTACAATATGCGACCTTACGGTACAGATTTGGAATAATTTATCTACATTTAGTCCACCATAGGTATGAACATTCAACATCGCTCTTTGCCGTGCTTGACTATATACGTGATAATCAGATTCCACATGTTCAAGCTGGCTGTAAAGCTCTTCTTTACCATCATACCGTGCAGCCACTGGGATCTCATAAACTGGAACGGTGTCAGACACTTGTAGTTGAATGTCACCACTGAACAAAATTACATTAAATTGATATGATCACATTATTTTGCTTACAGAGACCTGAGCCGTCACATGACTAGTTTTATGTTTCAAAAATATAAAACGAACAACAATAACACAAAGAAAAAGACTTTCAGGCCACATCGAAAACTTGGATTTATTGTTTCAAATGGTGCAAAGTGGTTACCAAAATTAATAACCAGGTAGGATATGCCAATGAGCCTCTTCAGAAAGATATTTTCCCCAGTCATTTACCAACAAATCAAGTTTACCTGTCGACTGGAGTTTCTGTTGCAGATCTTGCTCTCAATTTGACAATGGTGACCAGAACTCCGACAACAATAGTAGACAATACCACTGCTCCAGCTGCAGCAGCAGTAGAAGATATGATGGTGATCTGGGTAGGGGTAGGTAGTAAGGTAGTGATAGTTCTGATAGTCGATTGCTGTGCTATAAAAATAAATCACAAAATGATTTATTTGAGTTTAGCATATTTTCATATTGTTATGTTTGTGTGTCTTTCCCAAAAGGACCAGGAAGAGGAAGAGGTAACTCTTTGAATTAAACTTTGCGCTGCAAGACTACCTGAAATATTGATGGATGCAATTTGCAAAACACCTAGCTTAGCTTTTCATTTGATGTTTTAAGTAGGAAAAAACCTTAGATGGGTAAGAAGGCTGTTGTTTATAATGTACATGTCTAATACAACACTGCATGGCATCCATACTTGTAGATGTTACTATTCCTGTTGTTGAAACAGCGCCTGCTGAACTTTCCTCTGCAGCAGGTCTCAAAGACTGAGCTGTTGATAGATCATGTGCTGTTGCAGATACACTTGTAGATGCTTTATCAGTTATTGACGCAAGCATATTAGTGTTCTCTGTTTTAAATATAAAAATATGTTGATGATACAGCAAAATTACAGAGCAACAAAAAAATTTTGGATGCTGACGTTGAGACAACCTTATTAGCTGTGTATCATGATTACAAAACATGTGCCTGCCCCTAAATAATGAAATTGTCCTGATCCTGATACCAAATTACTTCTGCTGGTATTCAAGCTATGTGAGTTAATACACTCTCTCTCAATCAGAGATATATATGAAATAATATATCACGTAATCAGTGTGCAGGTTAGTTGCGCTATATTATATACTTTGATTAGGCAACAGATGACCTGAAGCGCTTGTAACTCATAGTTATATATTAATCTTACCTATAGTTGTTACTAAAGCTTCCGGAATAGATGTCATCAAGACAGGTCTTGTAGTTAGAGAAGTTGATGTTGTTGATGTGAGTGGTATTGGAGATGTTCTAGGTAACTCTCCTGCAGTTAAATAAATCTCAGATGAATAACGGAGTACATCTGTGAAGTGTTTGAATATATGTTGGTATATGACATGAAACAATATCAAGATCGTGCAGCAACAGAGCAGCACCACAATTTAGATTGTCAGCGCCCATATCAGGCATCAGATTCCTAAAGAATTAACATTCAAAACTAATTGACATGGGACATTCCCCTTTCTAAGCCAACTTGGGCAAATCACCTTTAAAGTTAGACCAAATATGCCACTGATAGGCTACGACTTCATTGACACTGTAAAATGAGATATTGAGCTACCTTAGGCAGTTTAAATAATAAATTCAGCACAATTTTCCTCTCACAGCCCTTTCACTGACCCTTTAGTGGGTTGAAAAGATTTCAATGCTTTCTTGGTGATAGTTTTCATTTGCTTGTGAATTCTTAACTAGAACTAGATCTAAATGAGTAAAACTCTTATATTTTTTTCATTCCACTTGTGTTACTTAAAAGTTTTTTTTGTCACTCAAGCTTTGTAAGGTTTTAATAGTTTGATATAAAGATGATAGTTATTTGGAGGACTATATTTCTATATTTTGTGACAGTACGAGGTATCTGTGTATAAAGTACCGATCGAACACTGGAGAAAAAAAATTGACTACCATTCCAGTACAGACCTTTTATTGATCTTATTTGCTGATATTCCCCGATGAACAGAGTGTTGTTGCGTATGTGTAGCGATGCTGGATGAACTAGACTGCATGACGTGAAGTTACTATCCTCATGCCCTCTAGCGGCTGAGCAGATTGTGGAGCTAAGGCGTGCTTGAAAATTGTGGACTTTCAATATATGATTTGAGTATTCAGCAATGACAAGGGTGTGACTATTGAGAAACTTGATATTGCTAAACCAGGAATTAGAACCTTCCGCTATCAGGGTCAGATTGTTGCTCTGAAAACTGAAGTAGCTAATCTGGTTGTAGCCGGATATATAAAGGCTTCCTGTGCTTTTTTCTTGGATCATATTCCTGATATTCAAAAATGATGTCTGTCCCAAACTAATGGTGGATAACCTCTTTGTAAATATATTCACAGATCGCAAAGCTTCTGTTTCAGCAATGAGGAGCCGAGATTCATCTTTTGCATCAAGTAAAATTGAAACTGGAAGATTAAATGAGCCATCAGTTCCATCTATGCCACCAGGTGATGTCCATTGTCCTACATAATCATCTGTTCTATTTGTGGTGCGATCAGTAGATCTGAGGCAATGATTAAGGTTGTCTACAAGGAGAACCTGATTAGGAGACAGCTGATGAAAATCATAGACATCATGAAATCTGGCGCTTCCTCCTATGTCATTCCGATATCCAAATGACAAAGATGACCCTGTCACTAATGAAGTGCTAAATACATTTGTAGTTTTCAATGCATTACTGTCTGCAAAGAGAATATTTCCGGGCCTCAATAAATCCACTTCCAAATGGAGGATGCGAGCTTCAGTTGTGACAAAAGACTTTACATTCTCAGGTGATAGCCTTCAAAGAAAGAAAAACGGCCAGAATATATGTTATGCAATGTTACACAGGTCAACCTGTGCTATCGAGTACCATTTCAGCAAACAAATGTTGCATCACTGACTGACGGGTTTAACAAGTATGTGTCATTTGATTTTAAAATGTCCGTTAAGCATGGGCCCCTGCTTAACATGATCAACCAATCAGTACTCTAAATCGTCAAAATTTCACTAAACTCTAGGGGTTATGATTTAGAGTTTTAGTTCAACAAGCACATTATTTTCTTCTCTTCCATGCAACTTATATTATCATGTTTTCTTCATCTTATTATAACATAAAAGTTGACACGTAGCATTGTGCATCGGATATTTGCTTTTTCTTCCATTTTTACACCTCCCAATTAAAGCATAAATAAAATCCTTATTTTGCAACAAAGATATCACAATATGAATGCTTACACTAGTCCACAAGTAACACCAACCATAAGTGCGAAAAATACTGTTTGATCTAACATAAATATCATGTATTCGCGTTTAAAAGTATTAGAAGAGAAGTGACTTTCTTTTATTGATCAGCAGTCAGCACAATTTCAGCACCAGTCTGGTGAATTACATGCAGTGGGATAACTTAATAACATGAGATGAGCTTCAGCGCCACGGATTATTATAAATGGAAACAAAACGTCTCGAGACTAAAACGATCAAGATCGAGGTCAATCAGTAGCTCTCTTTGGCAACATCAGTCTTATGTATAACTTGCATACTTACTTAAATCAACACAGCATGCTTCTCTGAAATTATCGTTACCATTCGCATAAGAGAATGAATGATTAGAGCTGAAAACTCTGACCCCCCACAAAGGAGAGTAAAATAAAAAAACCAGTACCGCCATTCTAACAACATATCAGCAGTATACTTCTGATTTATGTAGTCAAATGTGGTACTGAAATAAAAACTATTTAAGACAAAACTTAATGTTGAAACTTATAGAACTTCTTCCTGTCTTGACCTAGGAAAACAACAAATAAAACAGCACTTACCTTCATGTTTGAGACTCCCAATCCAGATTGTATAAGAAATAAAGAATTAACACAAACAGGTTTGAATGAATACTAATATTCTACTGAGGACTTCCCTGTTTCTTTATGTTAAGTGGTGGAATTAACTATCAGAAGCAACCATTCAGATCTAAACAAGTTCAGCCTTTAATGAGGCATGGTTACAATTAAATGGTTTCGACCCAGTGACTGCATTGAGGCGAATGTGTCAACTCCCTCGTATCTGAATAATCATATCATCAAATTGCGTCCGGCGTCTAATAAACAGAATAAAAAATGCTTGATGCAGGGCTTGAAGACAGATAGATGATTGTTGATAGGCTGAGCTTGAATCCTCAAACTAAAGTGACTTCAATGCATTATGTAATATGTTGTCAGGTTATCCAGCATACCCTTTCTTTTTAATAGTTATTTTTTGTTTACAACAATCGATGTGATGTCAACATAACAAGTATAATCATCAGATTCTTTCAAGGGAGGAAAAATTGATATCTGTAATATCCTTACTTGTTAGAATCAGGATCAGGCGTGCATGATACTTCTTTGTATCAGCACCAAATTGAACATCTAACTGGGAGTCTTGGTTATTTAAATAAGTAAAACATCTCAACAATCTCTACATAACCAAAATGCTAAAAGTCTGTATAACCAATGAATGAATGAATGGGTTTAGTTCATTGGTATAACCACTACTCCAAAGACTGCGGCTAGCCCGATATAATTCCTACAAAATGGCTGACTATTGTGCCCGGAATAACACAGCCAACAGATCACTATGAGAGATCAATTTTGTTTGAACAGTACTTTTGTCATAACTAAGAACACTCTCATCCATTTACCAAGACACATCATTCATGAAGTGTTAAAGACTAACATGATTATCGGGAAGTTGTCCAGCCAATAAACGTGGAATTTGAGTGTCTTTATTTTGGCAAATTTTGTTTAGATGTAAATGGCAAAATGACATGCACATGCCGACCGCGCTTTAGAAGAAATCGCAAAATTTATCTGGCTAGATGGCTTCAAATAAAAGTGAAGTATAAATAAGGCCCCAAGAGAGTTTATCTGATCGTGAAAAACAGATTTGTGTCAATAGCTGGAATACCAAAGTCAAATAAAGATGATAAAAATCGTTGGTCAATTATTCAACCGCTTTAATATCATCACATCCACTTCCTTCTTGGAATTTTCACACCATGTCATTTTGCTCAAACCCTAGCTCCAGTTTCTTGACATATACATGCACATATACATGATATGCGCTTAATCAATATTAGTGTTATACAGTTTATAGTATATCTGGATTATCAAAGTTGGATACTTTGCTGTGGTGAGGTCACAACATATCATCGGCTCTGTAAGAAGTGGCAGTTGAAATCTACCTAAATTTGTACATATATAATATCAACTTTATTGCCATTCAAAGCCCCTTTCGGGACCAATGAGAATATGCTTACAAGATAAAGACTCATCACATTTATTAAGCGCACCCCTGCACAAGGTAGGGGTGGGCAAGCAAGGGTTATTATGTATGAAGGGCTCACTTCCATCAACAGCATTGGAAGTGACCGGGATTTGAACTTGATTTTCTCAGATTGAGAAGCTCGAATCCTAATCACTACTCTACCCTGCCACTTTGTTTGATCTCTGATATAACTCAAATGGTTTTGCCAGATAGATAGAATCAAAATGAGTCTAATTAGATATTAATAGGCATATTAGAGTCAAATAAACTGTACTGTACCGAACAAAGCTAAAACAACATTTTGCTACCCAACGCAGGCGCCCAAACTACCTACTGGACGCAGGTGCCCAAACTACCTATAGGACACAGTGCATTTGTATGTGTGCAAGAAACTTATAATTTCTTTGACCCTAATGATACCAAGCCATCTATATTCCCAACAAAATCTACTCTTTTCCACAAAATAATTTGGAGGCCTGCATATGGCATGGTTACAAGGCATAAAACAATTTTGGTATCTTCGCAAACGTAAACCTAGACAATACTATGTTTTAAGACTTTACTGTCACTAGTAATCCTGTCCACCCTTTCTAATATTATAGTGATACTGTCATGCATTCAATAAGGCTGGCGGAAGAACCAATGATCTATCGGTAACCTTCCTAGCTTCTGGATATTGGTGAATCATCTGAGAGTCGGGATTTTTTCCTCAGTATTCTAACAGCTGGATCGAACATCTCATCAACTGTCATTTAGCTGTCAGCAGACTTGAACTCATCAGCCATTACCCCGGTGAAAGCTCCTCTTGAAGCTTTTCCTCCTCTCTTTGTGGATAACAGCAGTCAAGTGGTAACATTTAGAAAATTTAGAATGAATATATCAAACAGCAAGACTTTCTTATGCTCCATGTCTGTCCTCTGTACACTAGACATAAAATAGCCTGAGGAAGTTACCGATAAAGCTTGAGAGTCTGTTAGTACCACCCATCCGTATATCTCAAGGGCAAAAGAGTGTCAGGTCCCATATTTGTAATCTGGGAGTGCTCTCGCCCCATAACAGCAATAGGATAATGAACACAGAAAACATTGTTTTGAAAAGTTGAACACAATGTAGGTGATGTAGCAACCTAGAATAATGTGGTAGTAAGGGTAACTCACAATTACGTGGCTCACTAATCACGCCATAAGAGGCTGCCAACATCACAGTGGAATCGGTTCATATTCTCAAATCAGCTCAAGGAAGGATTGTCAACATAGGATAGGTAGTTTAAGTGTTACACAAACCATAAAAAAGTCCCTCAAAAGGTGTAGTTCTACTTCAAAACAAGTTCATTTCAGTTTGTGATTTTAGTAAATCTAAAAGTAACGGAGAGTTATCCTCCCGAAGTATCGATAGATGCAATGCTAATCAAAACTAGTATGGCCATAAGTCATTACGATAACAGAAGACACACAAGACTGATTATAATTATACACCTATATGTCCTATCTAATAAATCTGTGAGGCATGATATATAATATATATATATATACACACATTTGTGCAATAAAGTGTCATATATTATATATCCCACTATTGTACCCATAAAAACCCTGGACAATGAGTGATTCATATATGCATATATATATATATATATATAGTGGCTATCAGTGTGTAGGGCATATCTTTGCATTGGAGTTGTCCGACCATGTCAGGCTATTTATCTACCATTGATTACTATTGGGTTAAGGATGCCCAACATGATTATTTAAGAGGATTTAAGACATGATTTTTTTGTGGGTCATATAAAATGACTCCATATTTTTTGAGTGACACTTAGTTGAGGCCAAATACACACAGATGGCACAGATTTGAATATATATATATATATATATAATATACTGTTGGCTGAACTACTTGCTAGTGGTTTACAAGCATCAATGAACTAAACCTTAGTTCATTGCAAGCATACTGATTGCCAACCATAGATTTATTTAAAACCAGATTTTAAGTATCAGTTTTAAAATTGATTATGTTGTTAATGGACCCATCAAAGGCAGGAGCATGGTATATATAAACTCTACTATGTACGCATAGTAGGCTATCTCTACGCATAGTAGGCTATCTCTACGCATAGTAGGCTATCTCTACGCATAGTAGGCTATCTCTACGCATAGTAGGCTATCTCTACGCATAGTAGGCTATCTCTGTTTGATGTGAGACTTGGTAGGTAATAAACTTAACCTGTTAGAGATTGATAAAGTGGTAGAGAGAGCTTTTTCGTATTCACTGCCAAGCCTCAGTCATTATTATACCTCCGACTGAACGGGTTCATCAACTTCACTGCCAAGCCTCAGGCTTAATAGTCCTCCGACTAAATGAGTCCGCTGAGACATGTCATCAAGGTTCAATCAGTTAGTTTGACTCAAGATCATGTACATTCTATATCTCATGGGCATGTGTTTTATTGGTGTCGCAAAGGTTAAGTCCATCTAAGTGCGTAGCTACCGAAATCGATGCCTTAAAATGCAGTATTGTGACCGTAAATGTTATAGTGATAACTTGTAGTGCTGGCTCAAACTCTGCTGTACTGTACCACCTGAATGTGAGCTGTATAAATAGCACCCTCACAGCTTCAGTTCCACCTTCCACGTTGAGTCTCCCCTCAACGCTCTGTAAGCTGTGACTAATAAACTCTCATAATTCTAAGTAGGCAGGCAAGCAGAATCCGTCTCTCCAAAGATGGCAAGAACTTTACTGACACTAGAATTAGCAATTATAACGCAGCTGTGTTAGTAAGGGATGCCAGCAATATCCAAGAGATCCAAAAAAAGCGAAGTTAATAAATTCGGAGATCAAAAACTCTGATTATCACTATTTACATTTTCAGAGCTTGTTTTGTTTTGATTTCACAACAACAACAACAAAAATAAGTTTTTGATGACAGTACGAATCTGGATATAAATTATCTATAGTCTCCGATGACAGTCTGAATTTGGATATATTACACCAACTCTGTGGGTAATCATAGTCCAGGCAGCTGTAAAAGTAATCCTTGTAATACCTGTTATCACTAATTTATCCTCACCGCTAATATAGATGGTTATAAAGACTGAATTAGACAAGATTTTAATCGGAGTCAAAAATGCTAATTAACTCGACTATGAAGCCGCTATGACCATCACCCAACCACCACAACTCAAACAGAACAGAAATATATGCAAAACACAGTTTCATTCATAATACAACCCATAATATTACCTTCAGGAATAAAAGAACTTGAAATTCTGCTTCGGGTCCAGTTTCATACCAATAGTTGCCTCTACCCTCTCAAACCTCTCCTGATCCAGATAAGAACCCGGTCCCTGATTAGTTTGGTTACACAAGATAAGAACCCGGTCCCTGATTAGTTTGGTTACATTTGTAAAGGTTTAAAATTCACAAACTTTCAGAACTTCACCACCATCCATCAACTAATGCATGACAGGAAATGTTCATGGCTATAGGTATAACAAGCTCAAAGTGCATAATTATACTGGCTGTGATTAAATCAGTAGAACTCATTTGTATCTTATAACACACCCTAACTTAAATATTAAGCAACATAAATTTTAGAGCTGATCGTTGTGTCCATAATACTCCCAAAAGTTTCCATTTTTGTTCAGTTACCATTTGCACCCACCAACCCGCTGTCATGTCATATTATATCAAACCAAGCGAATCACTTCGTCCCTTGATGGGTTTTGGGTTTGGATATGCCCTTTGATTATGGAGGTCAATCTGCATGCCGAACTTGTTCTCTAAAGACAAAATATCGTAGTAACCATGGATATTATTTCTGTCTTCAGTTTCTTATAGAAACATGGGTGCACAGCTGTTCAGTTATTCTCACGGTTCCAAATATTATATTGCTTGCATAAGATCCTCCTCACCAAAGCTGCTACTTTTCAAGTGAGTTTTATCACAATACCATTTCTTTGTGTCACTTCTGCCGTCACTTCTGCCGTGCACTCAGTCTCATTCTGAAGGTGTGAACTTCTTCTCCTCACTCTGAGTGACCTGCTGTAAGATCAGATCATCACTTACTTCTCCACCGATGAGTTATATGTACAAGGATTGGTATGATAATCTCAGCTTAAGTTACATTCATACTCGGACAATTTAAGACTAAGTTCAGGTAAACCACTAGTTTTTTAAATTTAATTCAAGTTCAAGCTCGGTGTATTAGCTTGTACACAAGATTCACATTCAAGTTGGAAAGTATGAGATATGCTTCCAAATTAAATTACTTTGAGCTATCATGGTTCTGATGGTTTGACTGAACAATGATTAGTTTTTATTTTAACCAATTAACTCCTCCTGTTGGGGAAAAGCCTTGGTGACTGAAAATATGTACCAGTAAACACTCTCACAACCCGAGGTACATCTTTGTATTGATTTTTTTTTCAAACTCAAACTCTTGGGTTATTTCACTTTTTAACCATAGCAAACTCGCCAACAACAATACAAGAGGGAATGGAAAACAGAATGTTATTTTCTCGCTTCATTTTCATTCATTCTCTTCATAGCTTCTAGTCGTGTTGTGTCAATGATGCAGTTTTGAATTCTCACTGCAATCATCACAATAGAAATGTATCATCAAACTTCACATCCTGAAACCCCAGACAGCCGCAAAACAGAAACTTTTATCTATTATCTGTCTGTCAGTCTGAAACGTCTGTCTGCATTCAATGCATTTCACTGAGATTTTTGGATTTTCTCTCCGAAGAACCTGAGTATTTTTCACAACTAAGCTGCATGTAGGTTAATCTCGCTACCAACGGCTGCTTCAAAATGTCCTTGTGAGATTATGCTCTGTTCTCATCGTAGTGGATATTTCAGCTGTGTAAATATATGTTGATGGGAATAACCTGATTCACATAGTATATCCACCTATGATTGCCACCTCGCCTGTCCTCGTTAATCTTCTTAGCCAAGTGAGAGTGATTAATGTCCAGATATAATTTTATTCCTTTTTTTTCTTTATTTTATTATCTCTGTTTGACAGTTGGCCAGCCCTACTGATTTAAAGTAGAGTCACGGTGATGATTCATTGTTTTATTCTCTATTCATTGAGAAGCTTTTTTATTTTTTTCATGCAATTTATTTTATACGAAAGGTGATATCAAGTTCTGGATGCTTCGACTCTGCCTGGCTTGTGTTTTTTTTTTGCATAAACTATTTGTGTGAAAAGATACTAACTATGATCTTCACAGCATGGTACTGAAAGCAAAATTTATAATGTATACCTGTCTTAAACGTGCACTATTGTAGTTGCACTTTTTTATTGATTGATTGTGTTACAGACTATCTCCGTATATCAGTTCAGTGGGGGGGGGGGGGGGGGTATTGTGGTTTGCCATCCTGATGTGGTCTTCCCAGGCTTTCTTTGCCCTGAACTACCAAACCTCTCTGGTCGGGCGTACCTGGCTACTTGCTCTTAGATCTCGTGACATATTCTCTGCCTTGTAGCTGACCTGAGATTTCATCACTGGGTAATTGAGTTGCACTTCAAAACAGGTTCTCGTATCATATAAGACTTGGTGGAGAAAATTATTACACAATAAATTACACAAATCCATCACGTGACAGGACGCTACTATGGCTTGTTCAGACAATGTTTGAATCCACACCATGCCTTTTGGGTTTCTCAGTATTTATTCTGATAATAAACATGAAATCTTGACAAATTTTCCATTGATAATGAGACCCCCGAGAAAACATGGATCAAGTTACCACATCTTCTCTGTTCATTCGCCAGATATGCAAGTTTGATAATAATTAGATGCTAGAGCAAACTTACATTTTGAGGCCTTTGAGTACTATGGCTACAGGTAAAGTACATAGAAGAATACCTATTTAGTTATCGAAGAAAGATAAGAGAGCCCCTCGGTCTTTAAAGCATCATTGAGAAGTCACCGCTCGAGATCGGACTGTTCCAGCTGTTTCGGCTGCTCCGAGGCTTTTCACTCAGGTATCCTCGATCCTCTCAATCTGAACAGTCTCTTTTTGCGCTGAAAAGTTTGGAAGAAAGTTATCAGTTTATGAGTTTTTTAGCTTTTAGCCCTTTTCTCTTGTGTTTTTGTGTAGTTTACATCTTTGTTTCTCTAATATTTGACATTAAATGTGCTAATACATCTAATCAAACTGAATATGTCACTAGATATAATGGTGTTAATCTCCTCCTAGTATTTGTATGTGTTCTGCTGTCACATAGTGCAGCTGTTATTAAGATCCATGAGTTCCGGCTCCTGCTGGATTTTGAGTTCGTAAGCTAACCTTAAGCTCACCTATTACAGTCATCTATGGCACCCTCAATTTGTTTTTATTCGTTGATCAGAAATCTAGGGATAGCTACCAATAACATAATCATCGTTATCATTGCTTATTGTCTTCTCTTGTACATGAGAAGTTAAATTGATTTTATATTTAGTCTGATTATACTGATAGATATTATCAATCAAAGTGAACTTACTTACACAGACACATCTGTTGTGTATACTCTACCACCCCCCCCCCCCCCTCTCGACCCTCGACCACCCCCTTCACCCTCTGTCTGATACAACTATGCCGTATGTTCAACCCACTTGAGGTCAAACATCCAGTTAGAGCAGTCTACTCGTGATTACTAATATTTTTGTATGGAGTTACCCCTTCCTGTTAAGTAAGGGGGCAACTCCATTTGAACAGTGTTTCATTCAGCTACTCAAGTTTGTCCAGCACCTTTGTTTTTTGAACATTCCTACGTTAGGGTGTTGCTCACGAGTAACTCAATTTACGAGTAACTCTTCATTGAAATCACTTTCATGAATAGTAGACTTAAAATTCAAACAGTAATTGCCAAAAATAAAGTACATAAGTAAGTAAATAGTAGAGGGTGATATACTCCATAATAGTACAGGGTGATATACTCCTGAGGGCTCTCAAAATAAAGAACTGTCCTGCAGCTTTTGAACAGTTGCAAAGAGTTGAGGTTGTCCAAATAGGTCCTGTCTTTGTTTGTGTATCTGGTAAGTTTACCTTTAGCATTTGCCATCTGTACCAATATACTGGTTGCTTGCATCGCATGCTGCATTGATACCAACTATCATCAGAACTACAGTACACCAGTAAAGCGTATCATTATCATTATCATTATATGGTCATTTCTAAAGCTAAACAGAGATTATATGTTGTGAGGCGTTTTCATGCTCTCATTTCCCTGCATACACAATGATTTGCTGTGGGATTCCGAGATCTGTGCTCACGAGCTTGGTACGATGATTCTCACTATGTGAAACTGTCTTTGTACAATTATCTAGATACGATCTCATTTGGTTCCAGATCTCATTTAATTCAAGGCCAAAAATCTGACTCAAGAGCAAGTCATTTAATTCTTATCAAATCATTTAAAATCAAACGCAATTCAAATTAACAACACATGTCTTCTTTTAACAAGTTATATTTTCTATTTAATGATACCATGCATGCTCAATTTAATTCATTTAACTAAATTAGTCGATGATACAAATGATCCAACCAAATGTTATACTGTGCCTTTATCAAATAATAAGGCAAGTTCTATTTCCCTATAGAAATCAACTACTGTACAATAAATGAAATAATTATGATATGTAAAACTTTCATGTTTAAAAACTGACCTTACTCCAAATGAAGGTGCAAACAAAGAGGGCTGCCTGTCGTCCAGAGGGTCGCCAAACAGATGAGTGATTTTCAATTGACAACAACGTTCTTAAATAGCATATTCCCAGACACATTAAAATACTACTGACTTACATAAGCAAAAAAAACAAAGATTTAAAACCATTTTCAATTACCGCTCAAAAAGGGTGATCCACTGCAAGAGTGAGTTGGTGTAAGTCAACCGATGGTGTTTTATGCTAATTCTGCACTGTCTCTGTTGGTGCCACCTTTACTGTGTTGTCGCGGTTGTGGCGTTAGGGTGGTACCGGTATTAAGAATAGAACTTAAATTTTGATTTAATTGCGTGTCCTCGAGGTTAGATATACTGAATATCAACTGCGTGTCCTCGAGTCAAGGTTGAGTGTACTGCTGATGATGATATGCCAGCTTAGATATTCAATATTGTCTGGCGTTGTTATCTTATGGTAGTTATCCCTGGCTAGATATGTCTGCTGCTGCGGATGCGACATCTGCAACCCCCTGGTTGCAATCGTCCTCGATTGCTATGACATATCACATGGTCTGGCATGTAGATGCGACATTGCAAGGCCACAAAAATGTTTACTACCGATCCAATAATATCCAATTTTACTCATTTTCCTAATAAATTGTCAGCATTTTGTGTATAGCTTGTTTGACCCGCTCAGGTAGTTTTGACACCTTAAATGACCCATGACCCTAGCCTATCTACTGATAGACCTTGGAAGCACTTAGGCTAGTATTTAAAGTTACTGTAGGTGAGAAGATAACTTCTATCACTAGATCACAAATCATTCACCAGCTGCAGATAACAGTGATGCTGTCGATTAATCACAAGAAACTGATGATAAAAGGGACAATGGCAATCTATCTACACCCTGAGGCTTTCTCTTAGTTAGTTAGATTTCCCTTCTGATGTCGCTGCCTCATAGCTGTTCTCATAGCGCTGTTATGGTGATCTCAGTAGTTATTATTGTTTTGCTGCAAGGCCATGGAGTATCACTCAAACTTCGAGTTGTCTTCTCACTGATATTAAGCATCAGCTGAGCATCAACAATACCCAGAATCCCTCAGTAATATATGTATGTATGTTTGCATGTAGAATCAATAAATTCAACCATGAATATTCTGGTCTTTGATGGCTCAGGATTTATACTTCTTTTTAAATTTGTTGAGTTGTGATGTTGTTGGTGTTCTATCATTGTTTGAAATCACTTTTGATAATATTTGAATTTCACCCTGAATCTTTTTAGCGGTCACATCAGAATCTAGCATGATATTCTGCCTGATATTTTCTAAGTTTATTACAGAAATGATCAACAAAAAAGAGTTTAATGTAGAGTCTATGATGGGTAGATAATCTATAGAGGATATTATTTTCCAAGGATGCCCATGCTATCATGTTGTCATAGGAACAGTTTTTTTTTACCTCTGCAAACAGTAGCTGAATGAAGAGATATATCACTATCAATCTGAAACTAATGATTAGGTACTGATGATTGATTACTTTAAATTCATAAAACAAGATACTCTTGTCTTTAGGAACAAATCTTTTGGTTGTTACACAGAAAATGGAGTATGGTGTTAGCCTGTTATATAAAACAGTAGGAGATTTAACAGTCATGGTACAAGCACATATAGCTAGAAAGCCATACAATCACTACAGCTTTTAAAATAAGCGAGTGCTGGAGACAAATAAACTATAACTCATAATAAAGGATGTGTTATTTTAAATGCTCAGTGTCATGTGTCAAGAACCAGGTTTTTAAACACAATTTTGTGTAATCAATCTATCGCCCACTGTAGACATCAGGACACAGCAACCGACTCTCAAGTGTATACCCTATACTTAATTCGACAAGCTGAAGATATCGTTAGCCAGGTGCAGACATCCTGCCCAGGGGCTAACTCTTGGTTTGTACATCACAATTAATTGACAAGCGGAGACAGCTTCTACTGTCATTTCCTGTTTAGGTTATATAAGTGGAGTGAAAATGAAATGCAGCATGCCAGACTCACCAGCACCACCAGCATAGACAGCAGCATAGACAGCAGCATAGACAGCAGCATAGACAGCAGCATAGACAGCACCACCACCACCACCACCACCGCCAGAGTGAGTATTTAATTTGTTTTCATGTATTTATTATAAAATAGCTTGGATGGTATTTTATGTGCAGCATAAAACACTTGTTGTGCGTGATATCATTGTTGTGCGTGATATCATTGTTGTGCGTGACATCGAGTTGTCAAGAAGCAAAAAACTCAACTCGATAATTTTGTTATAAATTTTGTTAATTTTATGGATCAAAACACTCGTGCAAAGAAGCGGAAGCGGAAAAATAAAGAACAAAATGGTAACTATCTATTGTATGCAGTATCTAAAGGAAAAATAACGGGATTATTTAAGAACTGGCTCTCCTGCAGCCATTCCGTAATTGGTATTAAATCATCCGCATATAAAGGATTCAACGATCTTGAATCAGCTAAGCAGTACCTCAAAGAAAGTGGTACTGCAGTAAAATACATAAGCTGCACTGAAAGTGACTTTCTCAAGCCAAACTTCGAGGAAGATACAAAAAGCATGGATTCCTTTAGTACAATGTCATTGGATAACGTAATAGAAGCTTCAACATCTGCACAGCAAAGCACAACAGGACATGGGCAAGTTGTTACTAGTTGTCATCTATGTCCACAAATTTTAGATCAGATTACTAAACTAATCACCAGGGTAGATGCCCTTGAAATCATTATTATGAAACAGAATGGTATTATATCAACTCTCAATACGGAGATGGAAGCCAACAAAGAGCAAATAGTAGAAAGGAATTCTTCCTTGATAAAAGAGGAATTCCTAAAACTCAATGAATCAACTGTTGGACTTTCTGACAAAATAACTACGTATGCTGACAAAGCAGCAGTGAAACCCAAGAAAAATGAAATTCTTCGCAGAATTCCTAAGAATGCAGAACAAAGGAACAAAATACCGTTTGAACCGAAGAGGTCATTCGTCATATATGACTTACAACCTACAGAAATACCAAACATCAACATAGACAAAATACGGATGGCAATTTGCCAACGTCACGGTTCTACTAAAGTTGATTTTATCAATAGATATAAATTTGATCAAAACAACCTATCTAAATGCAAATTTTTAATTCAACTCTCTAACCAATCAGACCTAAAGAAGATTGTTGAAGAATGGGATGAATCGACTTTTGGCGGTTCCAAAGCAAGGTTTACCATTCAACCTGTCCCTCATGTTGCTGTTGTTAAAGGAGTTCCACTTCATATGACACCTGAAGATATTGTTATGGACGTCAACACAGATTACAGATGCACAACAGCCTACCGAATTACTACAACTGATGGAAAGCCACTTCGTGCGGTAAAATTGCAATTTTTAAACGATATCGAAAAAGATAGAGCCATTCAAAATGGAGTAGTATTTCGTTCTCAATATAATATTTTACTTAATGTAGAAGAATTACGTCACAAAAAATCTTCAAATGATTAACACAAATGTTTCAGGCAATAATGTTTTTGACACGAATCTATTTTATCATAGGAAGTTATGGAATGATATTGATTGTCTAGCTGATCAAAATTTCAGGCCAAACTATTTTAATGAAAGTAATCAAAGAATCCGCATTTTACATCACAATGTCAGATCATTGTTGAAACGTTTTTCATTTTTTGAATCCCTGAACCTCAATGAGAGTGTTGACATTTTTTCAGTCAATGAAACATGGTTGCGGCCTGAAATACCAGATTCACTTGTAACTTTGCCTGGTTTTAGTATTGTTCGTTCTGACCGTAATTCAACCTTAAAATCAAGAGCAGGGGGTGCAGCCATTTTTGTTAGTTCTAAGTTGAGTTTCAGCGTTCTTGATAAGCCTAAAGACCGCTTGTCTGATTTTTGTGACTCAGTGTGGATTGAAATCAATTTCTCACATAAACCCACAATAGTTTCTTCTATTTACATACCTCCTGATGTAAAAAAGTCTGATTTCATAGAGTGTCTGATAGAAGTTTTAAATATGAGAGAATTAAAAGGAAAGCAAGTTGTTCTTCTAGGCGATTTTAATATCAATTGGAATCAAAATACTAGGGAAAAAATTTCAATCAGATTAGGACTAGATGTTTTTAACTTGGAACAGAAAGTTACAGGTGTTACCTTTTGCAGTTTTAAAGGCAATGAGAGTCTATTGGATCATATTTATGCAAGCAAAAACTTAGAAGTTGAAAAATCTGGGATTTTGACTTGTGACAGAACTGTTTCTGATCATTACGCTACCTTTGTAATATTAAAAGTTAGTAAAATAATAAGGCCTAGACGAAAACTCATACATTTCCGCAACTTTAAATCTATTGATAACATTGCTTTCTTTAATCATGCTAAGTCATTGCCTTTTTTACAACTTTGTTCTGATACATCTAGGAGCCTTGATGAGAGAATTGATTTATTTGATTCACTCATCTCAAATCTATTGAACAATCATGCACCTATCATGACTAGGAGAATACGTCACCACAAAAATCCATGGATGAATAGCTCACTGCTTCGATTGATACGTTTCAAAAATCAGACATACAAATCCATTTTCAAATCTCCCAAAAACCAAAATATTCAACCTTCAACATTAGATGACTTTAGAAAACTTAAAAGCTATACACTAAATCAGATTAGAAAAGCCAAAAAGTATTATTACATTGATAAACTAAATGATTCTAAATCATCCTTCTACCAAACATGTGGAACTCTTTTGGGAAAAGCGGACAAGAAAAGTGAAATTGACTCTTTAGTGTTCAATAACACTTTAGTAACAGATGAAAAAGAGATCGCTAATACATTTAACACCTTCTTCACGTCAATTTGCTCTCAACAGAAACTGGATGTTAAGGAGGCATGTCAACATATGACGTATAAAACTCCTCTAACCAAGTTTGAATTTACTAAAATTTCAACTGAACAAGTACGTCGCAAACTTCTTTCAATGTCGCCCAAAAAGAGAGGAGGTGTTGAAAAAATTCCAACTTTTATATATCAAATCTTATCAAACATTATTGCTTTACCTATAACAATTCTCATCAATGAAAGCTTTCTCACAAAAAGTTTTCCTAGTTCTTTAAAAATGGCATTGGTTACACCTATCTTTAAGAAAGGTGACCGTACAAATCCCTCTAATTACAGACCAATTTCTTCACTGCCAATTATGTCTAAAATCTTTGAAACATTTATGAATGACCAACTGTCTACATTCCTTACAAGTCATAAATTACTGAATATTAGACAATTTGGATTCCGTAAGAGCCATTCGTGTGAGCAGCTTTTACTCAGTCTTCTAGATGTCTGGAAATCAAAACTTGATTCTTCTTCACCTTGCTATATTTCAGCATTATCATTGGACGTTAGAAAGGCATTTGATTCAGTAAATCATCAACTTTTGCTCACCAAATTAAAATATCTCTATATAGCAGAATCTGCTCAATCAATGCTATCGTCATATTTGAATAATAGATTACAGTGTTTTAAAGTAGGCAATGCCACATCTGGAGTTCTAAATATTAAAAGTGGTGTTCCTCAAGGTTCAATTTTGGGGCCATTGCTTTTCAATATTGCCATAAATGATTTATTAGGAAAATTTTCAAATTCATTTGCCTTTGCTGATGATACTTTGATTTTTGAGATATCCGATTCTCTAAATGAAGCAATATCAAAATCAGAATCTCTTGTTACAATGGTAACAAATTGGTATTCTGTCAATGGTTTTAATCTAAATTTAGACAAAACCCAGTTTTGTGTATTTTCAAACAGAAAGGTTGAAACAATACCTAATCTTGTTTCAAATAATGTACAAATCAAATCAGCAACTTCAATTAAACTCTTAGGCGTGATCTTGGACCAGCATCTGTCATTGAAGACCTATGTTGAGTCCCTGGTATTAAAATCTAACAGAGTTTTATTCTGTCTCTCTAAAATTCGAAAATTTGTCAATCCTTCACATCTGCTTCAAGCTTATAAATCCTATGTTCGTCCCATCTTGGAGTATTGTTCTTCTCTGTTATTAAATACTTCTGATTACAACTCTAACTTGTTAGAACTTTGTCAAAACAGAGCCATCAGGATAATTCTTGGTACCAACTCATTTTTTCTATCTCAACTGGTCGTGAGATTTTGAATCTTTCCACTCTGAGTGACAGGAGGAGGGCAACTTTTGATAGGTTTGTCAATAATGCCACTCTAGGCAAGAACACATCATTTTTCATCCTTAAACTAATCAATTCCTGCAAAATGCACAATAGAGTTTTGCGGTCAGCACGTAGAATAATTAAACCAAAATATAGGACTAAATATGGTAAAACAAGATTTTTAAACCAATTCATTTCATTTAGTAAATCGTAATAATATATATCAATCAATCACATACTGTAAAACATTTTCTCCCAACTGATTATCATTTCTGTCCATATCTATAAATATTTTTCTTTCTTTTTTGTTTTGTTTATGAGGTCAAAAAGTTGTTATTTTCCTTTGTTTATGACATACTTATGCATATGAAAACCTCAATAAAAACATTATAATAATAATAATGTGCGCATTTATTGATTACTAGGTGGCTTGTTGATTATAATAGATTTACCCCGTAGCAAAAATGATTTTCTTTTTTAGAACCATTACCAGCGAAGAAGGACTCTGACTGTATGGCAGTCTACTACCAAGCAGTCAGAGCAGGGGGTGGTGGCAGTCTTCCCTCAATCTCGGTGACTAACAAGAGGGGAAGACTTAGTGCTCCCTATAGAGAGCCTACCGTCTCTCTCCTCAGCATCGCAAAGTCAGCAGAGTCAAACGGATTGAGGCAGGAACGCAATAACGAGTTCAACTTGTTATTGGTGTGTGGTGTTCATGCGAAATTTAGAGAGTGCCGGAAAACACCCAGTTACAGTTCATATTACAAGTGATGAAATTAAATGATATGAATCGTTTTATGCTTTTATGTATTGGCTTTTAAATTAACTTTTATTTTAGTATTTTTGTGTATTTTAGGTAGTACTTTGTATATGGCATTTCATTCGGATCCTTATGGCATCGCATGAATCTGTACCAACCGGACTCCAATTTTGACAAGTTTTGTTATGATTGTGTTCATAAACTACACCAAAAGTACCCAAAAATAGAAGATGTGGGTATGCTGAGGAGTGTGTTACCAAGAACAAGTGATAAAGGCTGTGTTTTGGAGTTATTTACAACTTTTCTGTAAATTTAGATGTACTTATAATGAACTATGTCAAAGACTTTTTTATTGTGAGGAGTATATTAAATGTACCTTAACGAAAGATATTTCACTCTGATTTTATAAGAATTTGAGTGTAAATGTTATGTCTTTTTTTATATGGGAAATGAATCACATAAATATATGCTATACATACACAATGAATACGTATGTAATATTTTATGAATTAACTGATTTACTCGCCTATTAAATTTTCAAGGAATGCAAAGTTCAAGCTCGCAATTAATTGTGTCAAAAATACATTAATTTTGAAAGAACGTATAACAATAACCTCAACATGACATAACAACAGAACTTCAATTATGACCTGATGTGATCTAAAAGTTGTAAAATCTCAATGGTGATCACCCAAAAGACCCCTGCAAAAAAGCCACTGGCCATAATAAAGCCACTGACGTAAACACTGATTAGTCTCAAGGTCGCGGGTTGACTTGAACATATGGTTAGAAACCCTGATAGCTTGGTATTGATGGCCGCTCCTGATGCCACTTCCAAGCTCAAAATCGAGCATGTCTCCTTGTTAGAAAAATTAGAGTCAACAAGGGTATTAGCCTAAAACATATTGAGATGTTAGACAAAAAAGGACACCAATCTACCTATCCAATCAATAGAGATGAGATGAAGAGTTATAATATTTCTGGCCGCGCTCTTGCTTTGAATGAGGAAAATTTATATGAAGGCATGTTACCAAAGAGAATGATAATCGGGTTAGTTGATGCAGATGCATTTGATGGAGCACACAACAAAAACCCTTTCAACTTTCAAAACTATGGCTTAAAATATAGCTCATTGATGGTAGATGGAAAAATGGTTCCACGAAAACCATATGTGTTAGATTTTGCTAACCACTCCAGTTCCATAACTCAAAATAATTTTCACTTTACAAAGCAACGGGAAGAATTTTCAATGATTCTGGAATAGACATTGATCGGAATATGAAAATGGTTACACACATCTAGCACGGGATTTGACACCCTATATGGATGAGGAAGGGTGCTATCATATAATAAAGAGAGGAAATCTCCGTTTAGAGCTCAAATTTCCTAGGACTCTTGCAAGACCAGTGAGCCACATAGCTTACAGCGAGTACAATGGATCAATCAAAGTTGACAAAAACAGAGCGGTACTAAAAGGTTGAAAGGAGTTGTTGCATCATTGATAGCAGACAAATAGATGAATTCTACAAAATGAACAAATGGTTCATATCATCAATTACTTGGGAGTTTTTGCTAGTGGTCATACCTGACAAGTCTCCCTTTTTGGTAGGGAGCCTCCCAGTTTTTAGGGGTATTTTCTACCTCCTCCCTATCTCCCTTTTTCCTCCCTTTTTTCAGCTTCCTTCTCCCTGCTTCAACCAGAAGACTTTTTAAGCTTTTTCCTACACCCACAGTACATATACCTAGATGTAATTGCCTATTAACGTACTATCTCTCCTCGTTCGGATAAAGTGCAACAATATAATTTTTAAATCAGTTAAAATTAGGCATTTCATAATATGAACGCTCTAGTTTTGGCTTAAAATAAATGACAACAAGGGCCAAATTACACCTTCACTGCAGGACGCGCAGAGTGATACTCCGGGACGGGAGTTTGTCTGCGGAGACCTCCTGATTTCTGGGTCTACCAACTTGTCATGTATGCTAGTGGTAAAATACCAAGAGAAGCTATACATACATGCCCATGCCTTTTTTAGGTTTAATTCTCACTCATTGTTTCTGACAAGAAACAATATATCAATATTCAATACTTCGAGAGGTTGCAAAATAAATTCATTTCATACAGATACCAAAATCCAAACATCGATCTGTTGTCAGCCTCAGGTTGGTTGTTGTGAACCAAACTTTTCATATTCAATTCACTGAGATATTCTACCAGAGCAATGATTGTCTCCTCACAAATTCTTTCTAGGAATTGTACGACAAATACGGATTACATGTCAAATCTTTAGTCAGATCTCATGACTAAGAACTAAGAAGGTGATTATATGTAGTTGTGACAGGATAAGTGGTACTTGCAGGGAAGTACTAGTGAAGCGATATTGTTAATCTCCAGTCTAAAGACATGATTATCGTCAGGACAAGTATAAGTCCTCAGAACTTATCAGAGAATTTTTAACAGTCAGAGTTGTCATCTGTATTAGGGCAGATAATCGCTGTTCTCATGACCTCCAATAAGGGATGAGATAATCCTCAGGCTAGCCTGTATTGTCTCCCCCGAATATCAGGTGTTATCTCCCTCGATTATCAGGCTATCTGGTGTTATCTCCCCCGATTACCACGTGTTATCTCTTACGATTATCAGGTGTTGTCTCCACCTTGAGCAGGAGATAATAAGCTGGAGACCATCTGGTAATAATTATACTTAATATCATACTGCATATCATACCAGTAATTAACAGCTATACAGCCGTGGGTCTGCTGAACTTGATGGTACCATAGTGAGGGCAGGTACAGTGTCTCCCCTTCATTTACTGTTACTGTATATATATGAGCCTTAGAGAACTCAGGGTAAGTATCCAGATCTGGGCTCACAGGATCGACCTTTAAGAAATATAAACTACAGAGTTACTCTAATCCAGACAAATAATAGTAATATCGTAAACAATATATACGTTACATTTATGTACACACATGGTTGAAGGTCCTGAGTTTGGATCATACCAACTACTGATTGGGAGGGTGGGTTTCTTGGGCCCTCAGGTGAGCTCCAATATGCTTACAAACTGGGAAGAAATTGGCAGTCCTTCAGGCAACCACTCACCAGGCCGCGCTTTACTGGGGATGTGGTGAGTTATATAACCCTTGTTTTCAAACAACATCTGGGAAGGATAGGATATCTTCTTCTCAGCTGAGGCCGGCTAACACTGTAAAGGTTTCAATGGAGACTAAGGTCAAGGTTTTATTTTAACAATTAATAATGGCCAAAAAACATGCAACAGCTATTCTAAGAGGAAGTGGGAGGCTCATTAGGCCCTCTAGGTCTGGCTGATTGTACGCTAAGGGAATTCAGGGGTGGTTAATAGATGGAGCTCCCTCGTTTAATAAACAGTTCAGGTTTGTAGGTGCAGTAGACATTTACTGTTACTGTCTGATACTCACTGCTATCCACGGAATTCTGGAGTTATCCTCATCCCTTACTCTGTTAAATCTCCCATCAGCTCTCTGCTCATACTTATATACATCTACATGACTATAAGGTACATAAGGCTGATCTGTAGGAGGTATTAGTGTGAAAGTCTTCGCTCCTCTTATAACACAGTATATATTCTCATAATGATCTTTGTGTGTAGAAGTAACAGCTCTCTTATCTCCCATCCAGAAGTTTACAGCATCAGCTGAACAGCCTGTAATTATTACATACAGGTGAACAGCTTGTAATTATTACATACAGGTGAACAGCTTGTAAATATTACATACAGGTGAACAGCCTGTAAATATTACATACAGCTGAACAGCCTGTAATTATTACATAGAGGTGAACAGCCTGTAAATATTACATACAGGTGAGCAGCCTGTAATTGTTACATACAGGTGAGCCGCTGGTAATTGTTACATACAGGTGAGCCGCTGGTAATTATTACATACAGGTGAACAGCCTGTAAATATTACATACAGCTGAACAGCCTGTAATTATTACATAGAGGTGAACAGCCTGTAAATATTACATACAGGTGAGCAGCCTGTAATTGTTACATACAGGTGAGCCGCTGGTAATTGTTACATACAGGTGAGCCGCTGGTAATTATTACATACAGGTGAACAGCCTGTAAATATTACATACAGCTGAACAGCCTGTAATTATTACATAGAGGTGAACAGCCTGTAAATATTACATACAGGTGAGCAGCCTGTAATTGTTACATACAGGTGAGCCGCTGGTAATTGTTACATACAGGTGAGCCGCTGGTAATTGTTACATACAGGTGAGCCGCTGGTAATTATTACATACAGGTGAACAGCCTGTAAATATTACATACAGCTGAACAGCCTGTAATTATTACATAGAGGTGAACAGCCTGTAAATATTACATACAGGTGAGCAGCCTGTAATTATTACATACAGGTGAACAGCCTGTAATTATTACATAGAGGTGAACAGCCTGTAAATATTACATACAGCTGAACAGCCTGTAAATATTACATACAGGTGAACAGCCTGTAAATATTACATACAGCTGAACAGCCTGTAAATATTACATACAGGTGAACAGCCTGTAAATATTACATACAGCTGAACAGCCTGTAAATATTACATACAGGTGAGCAGCCTGTAATTATTACATACAGGTGAACAGCCTGTAATTATTACATAGAGGTGAACAGCCTGTAAATATTACATACAGCTGAACAGCCTGTAAATATTACATACAGGTGAACAGCCTGTAAATATTACATACAGCTGAACAGCCTGTAAATATTACATACAGGTGAGCAGCCTGTAATTATTACATACAGGTGAACAGCCTGTAAATATTACATACAGGTGAACAGCCTGTAAATATTACATACAGGTGAACAGCCTGTAAATATTACATACAGGTGAGCAGCCTGTAATTGTTACATAGAGGTGAACAGCCTGTAAATATTACATACAGGTGAGCAGCCTGTAATTGTTACATACAGGTGAGCAGCCTGTAATTATTACATAGAGGTGAACAGCCTGTAAATATTACATACAGGTGAGCAGCCTGTAATTGTTACATACAGGTGAGCAGCCTGTAATTATTACATAGAGGTGAACAGCCTGTAAATATTACATACAGGTGAGCAGCCTGTAATTGTTACATACAGGTGAACAGCTTGTAATTATTACATACAGGTGAGCCGCTGGTAATTATTACATACAGGTGAGCCGCTGGTAATTATTACATAGAGGTGAGCCGCTGGTAATTATTACATACAGGTGAGCCGCTGGTAATTATTACATACAGGTGAGCCGCTGGTAATTATTACATAGAGGTGAACAGCCTGTAATTATTACATACAGGTGAACAGCCTGTAATTGTTACATACAGGTGAGCAGCCTGTAATTATTACATAGAGGTGAGCCGCTGGTAATTATTACATACAGGTGAGCCGCTGGTAATTATTACATACAGGTGAGCCGCTGGTAATTATTACATAGAGGTGAACAGCCTGTAATTATTACATACAGGTGAGCCGCTGGTAATTATTACATACAGGTGAGCCGCTGGTAATTATTACATACAGGTGAGCCGCTGGTAATTATTACATACAGGTGAGCCGCTGGTAATAGAGGGAGAGGTGAGGAGAGAAGGAGAGGGTGAACCACTGGTAAAAGTGGCTAAGAACTAAACTTTATATAGAAAATAGTCCGCAGGGGTCCGGCAGTTTCTTCTGGTTCTTCGAACGGATTGCAATGGAGTTAGTGTACCTTACAACATGTTGGTCAATATGGGATTAATTGCCAAAAAGGCTGCAAAGAAATGAAAAATATTTTAGTATATGTCGTTTGAGTCAATACAAAGTCACCATAAAAACATCCATCTACAATTGTTTGACGCCTGTAGCTCACTAGACAGGCACCCCTCGCAGTCAGAATGAGTATCTAAAACTTACTGATGTGTGTAACTTACCGAACGCCTCAGATGCCCAGGAGATTCCAGGATCGACATCACTCATTAAGTTAGTGAATTCTGTGGTCATGTTAGAATTCTGCTTCTGTATATAATATACAGAATTATCTGATGTAGAGTTACTCTGATCTAATGTGTCTAAGAAATCACTAAAAGTCATCTCCTTCTCATCCGGCAACATAAATACTCCGTCTGTGATCGCGTCAGCGTAACCTAAAACATCAACGAGCAGCAGCATCAGAGTATCAGCATCGGAGTAACGGATATAGAATGCTAGAAGTGATGTATGTGAAACCATCCGTTACTGCAGTAATGATAACATTTTGTTTAGAACTGAAATTTATAAGATCAAGCTTTTTCACTTCTTCTCCATTCTACATTTCTCAGTTTTATATATCACAGGTATGCAAGAGAAAGTTTTACAGGTATAAAACCTCATACACCTATAGAGCGGATGGGTCGGGTCCATACTGACTATTAAATCTCATACACCTATAGAGCGGATGGGTCGGGTTGATTCTGATTGCACTAACATAACTAATAATGATTTATCTTAATGCTGCATAGTAACCAGATAGACATCTACTTCTACCGCATATGTACATAGGCGTTAAAGTTTATATCTACACAAAGTAAGATTGAGAACTGACCATTAGGGGTGACAGCCACAGACAAGAGTGAATCACCGAGCTTCTCCTTTAAGTACTCATCAGTCCACTTGTGACAGGCTGACCAGTGATTGAATACATTCCTGATCTTAACTGGTCTGTTAGTCGATACGTAATCTCTGATCATGAATAACAAAATAGGAGAGATGAATCATCAAACAGAACTCGAGCAGATAGTACACCGTAGACCTAATAACTACCGGAAGACCAAAGCATGTTATAATGTGTCATATGATAGAGTTGTGTCAGATTTGCAAGGTAAAAAATTCGATGCTCTACTGGGCATGAATTATTGATGGTGGAAAGAGTGCCTTCCATAAGGGAAGGTATTTGGCTACAACATGCTTTGGTCATCGGGTAGTACAATTACTGAATTATATATTTATATCTACTACAATAATACACATATAAATGAACTATAATATTGCACACATATATACATATGTATATGCTGATATTTTCTGTCTACACTGTATAAGTAAGATAAGATAAGATTTATTTTAAAACCCTCTACAGAACAATTTCGAGAAATCGTTGTAATGGAGTAGTTTGTAAAAAAAAAACGCTTGGCAATAATACACTGACAGCTCTGGGTATACTGTATATTCTGATATACTCTGCATATTCTGTATATGGGTATACTGATATGTTCTGTATATGTATAGGCCTACCCATATGCTAACTATGTAAGATTTACCTGTAAAACTTCAGAGGAAACGAGTTATCCCCCTTGTTATAGTCTATAGTAGGTATAGAGTGGCCGAGATACAGGTCTACAGCTTCCTGTGATAATAAGTTAAAAGCCTTCATCAATTCTGTACTTTTATCTGCAGCTGTCTTCATCATTAACTCAATCTACAAGACCCAAGTAACTTATATCAGAAATACAAACTTAGGGAAACTTTATCATAATAGGCCAAGACCCATGAAACTATGTAGGGCTGTGGCGCTCCTGTCAGTATCACATCATACAATATGTAACAATTCCAGACCGACACCGTAGCTATCTGTTGGTTGGCTGCCTCTTGATAGAAATTTTTGTGGAAAGGTCTCAGATTTAGGCAGTAAGAATTGTATATATAGCTTGCTCCGTTATCGCTAGAATAGAAGCCGATGTGATATGTTCATCCAGGCAATCTCCTGTCCTATCTTTTTGAGTGCTCTGTTAGCCCTTTTGGTGACTTGTTGAGATAGCAATACCCCATGGTATCCCTCCATCTCTCCATATATATGGGACATATGTTGTTTAGATACTTCATCCCAGCATACCAACCACCAATTTTTTGTCATTACAAACTAGAGCTGTATTATATCAGGTAATCGTATACAATAAGTCGGTTTGAAAGTTAGAACATTGCGCACGATTGGGCACATTGTTTTGTCGTGGTCCCCAGCCTTGTCACGCAGCAAATTTTTTTGTTTTAGTAGCGGCGTGATCAAATGTAATTAAACTTGCAAACAAGTAAGTGCAAACAAGTAACATGGCCTGCAGGCGCATTATATCTAGAAAAGTACATTCCCCGTGATGATGCGATGGTGGTTGAAAGCCACTGTGATCAATCACCTTCATGCAATCTTGATTTACACGGAATCTCTAGGATACTCCGACGTTAGCCAATGTGGTGGCCCACCAATCAGAGCCAACACATTGGCTACTCCTGTCTTATGGAGAACTAATCTTATGAATGGTTCTGCTTGCCTGAGGTGCTTTGTGAAAACTAGGCAATTGAAAAAGGATTAAAATAACTTAGCTGGATAGAACAAGGATAACTAATTGAGGATTTTATCTCAGAATTGTCACATACTGGGCAAATAATTTGCGCAAACTGATCATCAAAATCAGGGTATGAAATCAACGCACTAGGTGATGGCGGATGGATTTATTACAATCACTGACAAACGAGCAGTGAAATTTTGTGTAGATACTGGCACTGGTAGAAGACAAAAACATAGAAAAATCAGTTCCCTGTGGTAAAAGTTAAAAAAGTATATTGTTTGTTGTGAGAATCAGAGCCATCCCGTCACAGGGCGTCCCGTCACAGGGAGCACATGAATAAATATACTGTGTGTCGTGGAAAGTGATAAGATGGTGAAAAAATATATAAATATTCGGGTGTGCACTGGCACAGTTATGCGAGTCGCCACAGGTCTACTGCAAAACCTTGGTGGCTCTGTTGGATTTAGCCTCGCAGTGGACTGTGATTCCAAACGCGTTAAACTGTGATTCCAAACTCCAAGTTGATTTGACAAAAGATCGAGAAGTGAAATGTGAATATCCTTAGATTCCATTTGATTGTTCAACAGTGGAATCACTGTTAAATGAAGTTTTATCACTCACTGATGTGTCAATTGTTTTCTACAAGGCCCCTTGTTTTGTAATAGCCCCTGGCACTAACATAATGCCTTCACGATCACTATTGTGGATTATGGCTGGTTGATACTGCAGGCCTTTGGCTAAATAAAGGTATATAGACAAGAGTAAGAGTAGAGCTAACTTAGTAACTGAGGCAATGGCCCATTACAAAATAAAGTACAGTTCTAAAAGACCCCCTTGGATAGGCCCTGGGAGCCTTTGTCTGGGAGACTGTCTTCAAACATGTCCCAAGACACCTATGAGACTTGTATAACAAAAGGCCTACAAGAAGTAAAATGGCTGGCAAAGTTTGCTTGTCTGATTACATTTTGGGTGGTTGGTTGGGTCGATGGTTGGGGAACGTGTATGGTAGTCTCAGTTCTCTACTTTTGCTACACTCATTTGTGGGTATACACAACCCACCCGCTGCTACGACATGTAGGAGCCACTAATTAATGGATTTTACAACGACAACTGTACTTTATTTTGTAATGCTATATGCGTATGGGACCAAGGCAGTGACTCACCTTGTAACTCACCTCGTAGTATATAGAACACTCAAAATCACCTAATAGTGCAAACAGGGAGTGCCTCTTTTGTCAGTGTTTAGTCAGTGTAATTTCGGTGTGGCAGCGATAGCTGCTTATTGTTGAGTGTTATTTGACCCCAGCCTTAGATCCCCCACACTACGCGGAAGGAAGCTGTTGTAATACGTCTGACTCGAGGCATATATTGAGGTTGGTTCCCCTCTGTTAGCAGCTCGTGTAATCATAGTTGTTTGGCTTCTACTGTTAACCAGCTCATCGTATGCTGAGGCAAGGGTCTGGTGTCTGGTTTTATCTGAGAGTATTCTCATCAGAAAGGACAGCCTGTGTGATTTTTTCGCCTATCTATTAGCGGTTTCAGTTACTCCGCGTCTACCTTTGATGTTTTTGATAAAGCGCACTGCTTGGGATTGCACATGTTCTATAGCATCACTGGTAGTATTGTCAGATGGGTCCAAAAGGGTATCACCATACTAAAGGATTGGCCAGCAGAGACTGGTATATGCAAGCAACTTGCCTCTCTCGGACGCTTCATGTAGAGAGTATTTTATACAGCCGAGAATTTTCGATGCGCTCTTTATTTTAGACGCTATAAGCTTGTCAAACTTCAGGTTTGATTGCATTTGTATGCCGAGGTACGTGGTTTGGTCAACACATTCAAGAGGACTATTTCCGAGGGAGTACTGCAGAGCTGCTGTTGATCCTTTGCTAAATGTGATAACTTCACACTTATCAATGTTGAACGGCATTTTCCACTCGCAAGACCATTTGTGCAATGCATTAATATTTGCCTGGAAGCGGAACCTATCTCCATCATTGTTCACCTCTGAGTTAAGAAGGGCATCGTCAGCATATAAACTCACTCCACATGTAACAACTTCTGGTAAATCATTTACGTATATCAGGAATAACGTGGGCCCAGCACTGAGCCCTGTGGCACTCCAGAAGTTACCGATAGATCTGGTGATAGTGTTCCTCGTACTGCAACCCTCTGGCTTCTCTGAGCAAGAAAACTCTGGATCCAGTTCACAATGTTTGGGTTTATGGCGTCAATATGCCGAATCTTTTGAATGAGTAAATTATGAGGGACCTTGTCAAATGGTTTCCGGAAGTCTAGGATAACCCTGTGCACAGTGGAACCTTTTTCTATAGCTTTGGCTAAATCGTGGTACGTGACACACAATTGGGTTTCGCATCCAAGCCCTTTCCTAAACATGTGTTGTCGGTTATATAGTATACTGTCTAGTGTTTCGTTGAGGTAATGTAGAACAATATGTTCAAGCATTTTACATGGTATGCATGTCAGCGATAATGGACGGTAGTTTGATGGCTCTTCCCGCGCACCCTTTTTGTGGATTGGCGTAACGTAAGCAGTTTTCCATTGTGTCGGCAGCACACCCGTGTCTATTGATGCCTGAAATATGTATGCTAGACATTTGGCCACCCTGACAGGATCCACAAGTAGCTCACACTTTCTGATTTGATCAGACGCAGGGGACTTATTGTTTTTCAGATCGTGTATCAGTTTTTTTATCCCTTAAGGCTGAATTTCGATGGAACAGTTATCAGTCGGAAGAAATGGAAGGCCTGTTATACTTTCACTTGTACAGAACTGACTCTGGAAGTATTCATTCAGAGTTTCAGCACATTTGAGACTGTCTGATGCTATTGTGCCATTTTTGAGTTTGATAGTTGCTAGTGGGTACTGGCATTCTTGCTTCTGTCGTAGGTGCTTGTAGAAAGGCTTGCTATGTGGGGAAATCTGCTACTTAAACTTTGACTCTACCATTACGATATCAATAGCCTTGCATCAGCCCATCATTCATCACCTTATTATTCAACAGGCAGTGCTCATATTTTAATACTTTTATTACCACTGTAACTGTTAGTTGCCTATTTTAGTTATTCACTGTATCAATCACCACTGCAATCAATAGATATTATTAGTTTTGGGTACCCTATAGGAGTTTAGTTTTCACGGCATTTAGGATTCGCTTTTCGCGTTGTTGCCTAGGTTGCGAAATTTAGTATATCTTAAATTAAACTCACTCACCATAGTTTCATAAACAATGTACAATTATACAGGAATACACCATGCCTAATCATGCAAGCACGTGTAGTGTAGTGGTCTAAGTGTCTGCTTAGCAAACAGATGGAGGTTTCTGCCCTGGGTTCGAATCCCAGCTTGGACATTGTTTTTTAATTTTCACTAGTAAGCCTACTAGCGAAATTTAGAACTAGTGAAATTAAGTACCAGGTCCATATAGCGAAATTAAACTCTATAGCTAAATTAAACTCCTATAGCATACTTGCCAACCTGTACGCATAAAGCGTTTGTAAACGCTTTTTTGACACTAATTGAGATTTAAACGCAAAACGCTAGTTGTACTCATTTATGGTTTTCCAAACGCCTGTTCATCTAATTAGGCAATCAAAAACGCATCTTTTATCTTGAGTGTTTACTTGGTTGTCATGGTTAAATAATAGTCTAAAACTCTGGTATTGGCTGCAGAAAACCATGATGTTGATTTACAGTTGACTTTTTACCTGTCCAAGTTTTGCATGAGCCAAATTGCAACTTTTCTTCAATGAGACACAACATGACTAGTAATCCATTGTAGAATATGGTGGTTCTGCAACTTCAACTTTTCTTTAATCAGAGTAACAAAGTTGTCTACCTCCTTGTTGGGGTGAGATAACTCAGATCTCCTGCCCCAGTGTTTCAAGGGCAAACCAGGGAGGATGGGCAAACAGGGTTTCAAATAGCCTGTCTTGTCAAGACAGGCTAGGTTACAAACAACTTCTCATTTATTATTAGCAGATTGCACCTTACAACGCAAAGGGAAAAAGACTAATGTTGAGTGATCTGCACTCCTACGCTACTAAGGACTACTTTCTGTGATAATAGCATTTTTTGGGGCGTTTTCTGGTCATTTGAGGCACCCTGGAGTTTTGTAAGCATTTTTAAGCATTTTGCAAATTTTTGTACTCATTTTGGAAAAATTAGGTTGGCAAGTCTGCTATAGGGTATAAACCGTCACATGCTTATACCCAGGGGACGCTTTTACTGTCGTCAGTTGGATGTTAAATGATTTCCAAGCCACACGTGTACTAAATACTTCTTTCTAAACGCATTCACACACTAAGAGGTAACACATTACAATCATTATTCACAAACACACAAACAGAGTATTACTCTACTGTCTGGCTGGTTGCCACTGCATTACTGAAGCACATTCTTCAATACTTTATGTCTGGCTGGTAGCCTTTCTTAACTCATTTTTACTCAGTCATTTTCCGAATTAAGAGCCGTCGGGAAGGTACAGTAAACTGTACCCGGCTCAACCACAGGAAGATAAATTTCCCGACAGCTATTACCCTTTTCAAGTGGTTTGCAGATCTTATCTTTCCAAGTGCCTTCAAATGTCTTATATTAAGAAAGCAGGGGACAAGATAGGGGGTGGGCACTTTAGTCCCATAATAGGACAAAGTGCATAAGCTCTGCTGATAGTTTGACCTTGATTTATCACTATTTGTAATTGAGGAAGACTTTTAACCAAGCATTTTAATATATTTTCATTATTAGGCTGATCATCAAACCGGAAAAATGGGTGCAGGTCTATGTTCCGTTCGGATCTATGTTCCGTATGGGTCTATGTTCCGCTGATTTTTGGGTCTTTAGTCCCCCTCCTGCCTATACTCAATGCCCATATTATGTTTCGCCCCAACTGATACTTGATAACTCCAAAAAAAGGCAACTCCCTATAATAAAAAAGAGAATACAGGGAGAGTGGGAATCATACTGAAACCCAACTGTTATCAATGAACCAATGAGTTAGTAATACACTTGAGCTCAACCATTTAAGTTAGGTTTGGCAATATGCCTTATCTTCTCATGGGATTTATCAACCTTGACAAAAGTTAGCATCACGCCATTTTTAATAACCGATGGAATTTGCATTACAAAAGTTTATGCTGTTCTGAATGGGCATTAAAAACAGGCGCTGGCAACAGGTGTTGTAAGACGTGTGGCCTGTGCTGTATGGGACGTCTTACAGCACTCAAGGCCTATACAGTTTTGTTGTGTTCCATACAGCACCTGCCACAGGTCTTATAACACCCATTGCACCTCAGGAAGTTGTATGAGTGTTTAATGGAACTGGGTACTTAAAATGCATTTAGTACGCAACACTGCCTGCACCATCAAACTCTCTAATATGATATTTTTTATAAGATTGGGGACACAGTTGAAACTAACAGTCGGACAGCATATCGAACGGCAAAGTTACTGTTGAAATACAGATCTGATAATTTCACGCTGGTTATCGTTATGCCGGCTGTTGCTGCCGAGTGGTGAAGCCTTTTTAGAACAATCCTGACAAACAAACGTTGCTCAAAATCCTCGCTCCTTTAGTCTTTCAATTTAGACAAATTCATTTCCAAATTGTCCATTCAGAATATGGTTCCATCATGCAAAAAGCAATATGACTTGCAATTTGACATGTTACAGGCGGAATAATCAGATAGCGATTTTAATGCTTTTTAATCACACACCAGTTGTCTCCTCTCTCTCCGTGGATAGACAGCTAGCTGATAATTATAATAATAAAAATTCATTATTAAAAACACTTGTAAAAACTTTTGATTACTAGACATTGAACATTCAACATTCAACATTATCAATATAAATCGTTTTCATTGATACTCATCACTGAGTTAAATGAAAAATCTAGCTTAGAATTATTATGAATAGCTTGTCAACTTTAGTGACTTAAGCGGTAAAATGCCTCTTTTTGCAGGCGAAAAGATGGTACACAATTATTATATTGTTAAGCAGTGAAACAGGAAAAGTTCCATCTAACATTTGATGTTTTTTAATGTGACTGCAATTATAATAGTATAATCAATGAGTTTTCAAACACTAAATCAACAGTTTGTGTCATCATAGTCTCTGAGAGAAAAGTTTCAGAGATAGGCACACTCTCTAATGTAGCTCAGCCACTCTAAAAATCACCTGCAAAAAATTATCTCGCTTCTATTCCTAAGTACATAAAAATTGTCATGAGACTGTTTGGAAATAAGGTAACCGGTTCAAACATATTCTGAACTGGGTAAAAACTGATCCAATATAATTGAACAGTGAAAACATATTTAATCGATAAAATCAATCTACATAGGATGTTTTTAATTTACCTTCATTAAATAAGAGGTCCTTTTTCCCATGTTTTGAATTCAGAGTTTTGGCCCCTTATCAGTTAGGAGCGGAATGATTCAAGGACCATACATGTTCCTCTGTTATAGATTTGTATGTCATATATATATATATATATATATATATATATACATGATATATTCACATAGTATTTATATGAAACTTAACTCTACAACAATGAACTAATTGGGTTTCCCTAGATCATGTTTATGAATGAATGTGATAGGTTACCAAAAGTTGAGATGTAGGAATTATGTTTATTAAGTTTTTGAGATATAAATTAAATATTGAGGAGGGGCACCTTGTTTATATCAGTCAACATGGTAATGAATATGCGGACTGTTTTCAGATTTGCCATGTTATCACTGTTAACAATATACTGTTACCCCTACAGATGTCACAGTTATTGGGGGTAGTTACATGTTGAGTTGGTGAACTGAAAAATCTAGAACCTGACAAGACCAAACTCATGAGTACTAGTGCTGCGGATCTGTATTTTTTTATATCATAACAGCATCATCCCCGTTTACTGTTGGAATTGTCCAAACAGAGTGATCATGAATTTACGACAGGCGAGTTCTATGCTAAAAGTATGCATGTAATTGCAGTAATTATTGACAGGGCACAATTAAACTAAGACAATCTGCTTGAAAGAGACAGCTGACAGCGCAACCTTGATGGTGAGCTTTCTGGTCAAGGAACCTGATATGAGCGCTCCTACATTTCTTTTCTTGTTTGAATATGAACTTGCTTGACATGAAGGAAACATTGTTGCTGCCGATTTTTGCTCTGATCTGTTTCATTTTATTGTTTAATTTTAAATATACGGAGGCGTGTATATTGAAAATTAGATCATTTTTGGAAGCAGAAACTCTATTTATGATGATCTCTGCAATCAATAGATTCAGCAACACTAGCTGAAAAAGTTGCCAAGTTGAAGATGTATCATTTACCAATCGTCATTTGATTATAGAACCATGGTATAACTTATCATATCAATTTGAATCACAAGGTACTGGTGTGAGTGTATTTGTAGATTTCAAGATCAAAGAAACTAATAAAAATCAAACGGGATACTAGAACAACGGTAAAATAATTGCAAGAATCAATTCTACTCATTGGATCGAACGAAACCATGAACAGGTCTTCAAGAAGCTCAAGCCGGAGTAGTGTATCTGGTTGCTCATTTTAATACATAAAGGGTCATTTCAGGTAAACAGTATCACCTACTTAACTCGACAACTCTGCTGTTTGCTGCGTCGCAAATGATGCTGGTGGTGGCGTCAAAACCATTTTGATTGCACAGTGGAGTGCATTGAATTCAATTCAATTTCTCTCAATTTTTTCTAGACCACATAACGCTATACTTTGGCACCCTGCAGCGAATATAACATAATACCCTGATGTAGTATTTTTTTGATGTTGTAGAGGTGCTCCAAAACCGGGGCAAATCCATTGGAGAAGGCCATCATTAACATACATAATATGAAAAACAATTCAAGTTCCCAGGTTTCAGATATCAATTGTCATTTAATGAGGTTGTATTTTACGACATGGTGAGATGTGTTGGAATTGAAAGATCAGTAGTTCTCCTATAATATTTCAATAAGCAAAAATCAATGCCCATAATGCGGCAGACGAAATACATGTAAAGTCTGATTGCCAAAACTATGTTTATAAAAGCAATTTCACATGATACTTTTTATGTATACCCGAACAAAATTTAGGTTCTTACTCCTTAGATGGCTGCAAGTGTGAGTTTGTGGCATCACATTACAACTATTCACTTTTGTTTGATAATGTTTGTAAGGAATTTGATGATGTGATGCCTCAAACTTGCATATACAGCTATCTGAGAACTTTTAACGCATCAGAATGTCCCTTGAAGTACAAATTGGAGTTGTCTGCTACGGGTTGTTGAGCAGACAATCTGAAAGAAGCTTGGCTTTAGCTGCACAGCATATTCCCGAGATCAATTGCTGCGGGACTCAGGCCAAAAGCAAGAGCTAAAATTGACAAAACTTTGTCGTTGGGTGATAGCTCGGCCACCAGACTACCTGTCGGCAGCTCTGCAGGTTTAGCAGTACCCTGGTGTCCAGCATGTGCATGTGCAATATAGGCACTACGCACACTAGCAGGTACATCAAGTCTATCATTAAACATGAGACAACCTTTGTACCCGGGCAATTTATGACTGCTTGTTTCTTCGCCAACCCTTGACAAATACTGCTTGAGTTTAACTGCAACTTCGTCAGTCACGGTGGCTTCAAACGCCTCTATTTCATGTATATCATGGACTAAGTCCTCACAATACTGTCAATATAGTACTCAACAGCTGCACAGAGCTTCACACTGGCTGCACTCTAAGCCTCGTTGGGTCGGCTCAAACTATCGGCAACAAACATCTTAACACCAAAATTTTTATATCCATACCTCATTATCCTCAATTTGAACCAGATCTTTACCACCTAGAATTTGTACCAAGGGTTTATGGTCCGTTTCAACTTCAAACTTTCGACCTATCATATACTAGTCAAACTGCCCACATGATGACAAGAGTTTCCTTCTCTACCATCGAAGAGCGCGTCTAAGTGTCAGTCATCTTACGCGAGGCATATTCCAATGGTTGCCAGATATCTTTACCAGATTCCTGGAGCAAAACTGGATATTGATAACAATCGCAACTTGCATATTATTAGGAAGTTGCTTAGTCCTTGGTTTAAAAAAGACAAAATTTTGGTTATCCATCACTCATTACATTGTATTGAAGCTGTTATACTTTATCAAAATACACCATTAATAAAATAATCGTATAAAATGAATTTTAAGCTTTATTCTCAGGGAGAGGAATAAATAATTACCGGAAAATACATTTGAGGTTTGGCTGAGATCTATGGGAGCACAGAGGATAGAGTTCCATTTTTCCCTATGAGGATTATATAAAAATTATGGAAATGGACCAAAATATAAATCCTCGTTCTTAAATCATTATAAATGGCTACAACGCCCATAAATTTTTTTTAAATCACGACACTGATGCTTCAGTAGGTGTGGTTATTTGTTTGCTTGTAGCTGGTGAATTTCTTTAAGATGCTCTGTCTTTCTATGGCAGTCTAAAAAAGAAATAAAGATTACAATATCCAGAAAGCTAGCTGCAACATTGATTGGCATCGCAAAGCAGCCAGAAAAATAACTATTAGTATTAGGTTATTATGGGATTATCATGTAAAAGGTGCTATGCAATAACTAGCCACTAAAGATGCATGTAGTTTTAGCTACCGAGTGGGTACTAGTGTAAAATTAGGTCATTAGGTCATTTTGTGTATAGGTTTGCCATAATTATCTATATGGGTATTTCTATCCCTTGTCCGATATGAGGGAGGGTAGTGGTGTGAGACTGCACATTTCAGAAAGGTAATTGACACCCTAACTCGAAGACTGTTAGACAATTTTTTCTTTCATGTGTGTTTATTGCTAGAGATAAAATTGATAACATATATAGATAAAGTTCAATTGAGTATGACTCAGAGAAAGGCAAAAAAAGATTAAATCAAAAAATGTAGATAATTGCAATAGAAATATGTCAAAAGCAAAGGGACAGTCTTATAGCCTGCGCTAGAGCTTTGACAGCCCAATTGTAAAGCTTGAAGGTCAAGTACGAGACACACGTACAGGACAAGTGCCCCTTCCAGCTGCAGTCATCACTGCCCCTCAGACAGGGAGCCAGGCGCACGGGCGCACAAGTCTGAGACCCCATCTCCACCCCCTTTAGGTGCTTGCTGTACAGTGACAAGCGAGTGCACAACAAGGACCTCTCATCCCGATCGGTTGGCTTTTTTTAGTAGTTGAGCATGTTTTAAAGTACAAAATTCAAATAGCATTTGAATTCACATGATTCCTTATGTTTTAAAAATGATGTGACATTTTCTCTGGGTTTTTTGTTCAGAATAACATGTACATACTTTTTTTGAAGAATGGAAACTGAAATGGAATGGAGATCTGTGTCGTGGCATGGCCCCAGAATTCAGGTTTTTAAATTAAATGTGGGTAAAAACAACGGTAATACAGGTCAACCATTGATTTGCTATCAAAATAAGGGAGAACTGCCCTAATCAATGTTAAAATTAGGTTGAATTTTCGGCAGTGGTCCATGAGGTGATTCATATCACTTATATTAGAGTCAAGAATAATGCCTAAAAAATTGTGTTTTACAGCTGAGATCAATTTTATATTCCGCCAAAACAATTTGCTTTTTTGGCTATTTAAAAATAATTTGGAACGTTTTTGAATAATTTAGAGTGAGCCTGTTGGCCATGCACCAAGTTTCAACTTTTGAAATTTATTGTCTTAATAGGTTTATTACTGATAGACAGCCTCTTTGATGTCGGTAGACTGAGAATGTTCCACACAGTATAGTTGTAGAGTTGTTGTTAGAGAAGTGGCGACTTTTGAGTCAGTTCAGTTGGTGTTGGTTTATGCTGCTCGGCGTGTTATGGGGTATGAGCAGGGAGATCTCTCATAACAAGAGGGAAATTGAACCCAGGACCTCGTGCTATCAAAACTTATAACAACTGACAACAAATTTAGGTATTGTGATTGTAAAAATACTTTCTTTCTGGGGAAAAAAATTTGCTGATTGCTATAAATATAAACATAATCACTTCCACAGAGAGAAGCTATTTTTTGGTTACAGTACTTATGGAATGAAAATGAAAGTAACACCTTTGTACATACCTATATCTCAATACGCGGTAGGCATGATGGACACTACCTCAGCTAATAGTTCACATCCCCGTACATATCACTTCTATTTACCAACCAGCATTGTAGGTCACTCTGAAATAGTGTGAAGATGAACAGATGGACACTTTCTCATCTTAGCACTGGTATCCTGTCATTAGGGATAGGGTGATGGGTTGATGCAGACCTCCCAATCAGGACATATTATGTTTTTCGGTACCAAATTACCTTGATTGAAACTTGGAACCAAAATAGTTTATCCGCAAGGGTAGTTGATATGATGTACATTCAATGTCAATATTTTTACTGCCCAACTGCGAATTACCATATGCATTATGTCTTTCAGCTTTGTTTTTTTTCAATCCTCATATTGTACCTTCTGGGCTCACTTATGGGGCAAAGGCAAGTGGTATTTTTCACGTTCATGATAACTTAACAAACCTGATGTAGATTGGTGGAAATCATCTCAAGTCGCAGCCAAATGCACAACTAATTTTCTCCGCATAGGATCTGATAAAAATAAAGCAAAATAATTATGTACTTTATGTATATACCTACATGTCCTGGTGTGCTATGGCAAGTGACCAATTCTTAGCTGGAACAGGTAGGGGGCAGGATAAAATATGAAAACTAGCAAAAAAGTCAAGAACAAGACCAACAGTTATTTCTGCAATAGAGGTGGTTGTTTTGTAGATATTATGATATTATGAAAAATTCGCTTGAGGAATGTACAATCCTGTGCCAGACTCAGCCAGTCCCAATCCTGGATAGAGACGGGTTCAGGGACAGACAGAGCATCCGGCCGGAAAAACTATGCCACAGACTGTCATAAAACCAGAGAGAACCAGACTATGCCAAGGCATCTCCCTTGTTGGGGACCTTGTGGAAAGTAGGCGAGCGAGGTAGACGATTATCAAGCTAGCGGCCCTAAACATTGCTACACTCACAAATAAGAGTAGATAGATAGCTGATACGATGGTGAGGGGTAACATATGCCTACAGGAGACCAGATGGGAGGAGAAAGGCCTGGAGGAAAGGCAAGATACATTGACGATGGCATCAAGCTGTACAACAGTGGCGGGATAAGACCAAGGAATGGTGTGGGATGAGTCATGTAACCAGGAAATCTGAGGGGATTATCAATTTGAACTTGGTGACCAAAAGGCAGACCTATAACATCGTTTCTGCCTATGCGAACAGCAAGACTGTGACGAGGAGGCCAAAGACAGATTTTGGACAGAGTTTGTTGCAGTGCTGCAGAGGAGCTTATCTTGGCCAGAGACATGAACGGGCATACTGGAAGTGCAAGTTGATCGCTTAGAGGCAAATGTGCAATAGCCATCAAAAACAGTGGAGTTCGAACAGAGATAAAATCGCATAACACAATGAACTACTTCCAGAACCAGGTATAAACAATATGCTAAATTTGTCCTCTCGGACTCTGATAGCTATTCTGCGATGAGAACCTACTATTTGGCAGCCGTCGGTTGCCCAACGGACAAATAGGCTTCCGGTTGCTTTTAACGCTACCGGACATAAAATTCATGGGACAGGATTGGCTTGTAACAGATGCAAATGCACTTTAGACAGAGATGGGTTTTGTTACGGTGGAGTTTGCTGTGAAAGAAACCCATCAGGACGCCTATTTGGTGTCCAACGGTTGCCAAATAGCCATCCGGATGGGTCTGTTTTACAATTGACATCTGCCATGAAGCCATCTGGTTGCAAAATTTGCAACAGGATTGGTTTGTGACTGCCGAGCTTTGAAATTGATATAATGTGAAATGGATATTTGTCATGAGTGGATGGACCTTTAACGTAAAGATTTGTGGTGGACCGGCCACATTTTTCGCATTATAACTGCAACAAACCCATCCAGACAGGCTTGGAATAGTAATGTTTGCTAAATTAACTCCATCCGGGTGGGTTTTGTTTGAGCAGTAATATTTGCTGTACCATTCTTCCAGATGAGCCAAATGTGTCCGGTAAAAGGCCATCAGCAACGTATCTCCATAAAAGGGCCATCCGCTTATGACAAATACCCATGCGGCAATGCTAACTGGCCATCCATTTCACCTTGTATCAATCTCGAAGTGTGACTGTAACAAACCCATCCGAATGGCCATATGGCAACTGATGGTTGCCAACTACTCATCCATATGGGCTTGGAGCAGTAACAAACTCATCTGCATAGGCTGAGGATAGACCAGAGATGTGTGGCGGATGGCCATTTACAGAAAGCATTTTTAGTACAACAGCTTGTAGCAGTAATACTTTCTGTAACAAACCCATTTGTATGGGCTTGGAGCAGAAATTTTCGGTCTAACAAACCCAACCAAATGGGCTTAGAGCATTAATATTTGTTGTTACAGCCCTATTCAGATGGGGTTGTCGCCCCGATGATGAGTGACAATCCATCCTCCTCTGCTACATACCAATCCACCTTTGTCAAATACGTGCCTGGATGCCTTTTATGTAACCGGATGTCTATTTGGCAACTAACAGATGTCGATGCCAGGCAGACATCTAGCGGCTGCAAATAGCAGAAACAGAGAGAAAGCATTTCTCTTTGCCGACATGCCTATATATAGGCCTGAAGTTACCACTGAACTCAATTAAGCATACCATACTTACTTGATACTTGTAGAGTAATCGTTTCTTCATCTGAAGTTTCCAGTATTTTTTCAGGCTCGTCTATCGGTAATCAGCCCGTGTCATAGATCGTATAACCAGATTTTCACCATTTACTGTAACCTTAACCTGCCACAGGAGGATCTACAAGTATCAAAGAGTGATAAAAAAGATCATTTCACAATTTAGCGGGGGAGACAAAGAATCTCTTTTTGTGGAGGTCAGTGCTGCAGTGAGGTATTAGGTACTGTGGGTTGTGCCTTCTAGAACTGCCAGGATGTGGGTGAAGTTGATGTAATCTCCCATGTCAGTCTCTACTTTACCAAAGTGGATGGCTCGGAAGAGTACAATTCTTCGCCATTCTGGTACTGGTTTTTCCATTCTAGTTGTTCAATCAGCTGCGAGGTGCTAGTTGTGTGGTCTGACCGCGGAACATTGTAAACACATGCGCACGTCCTTGCGTTACACAGCTTCGAGCTTTGTTGCTTGTGCTTGCGTCAGGCTACCATCCCATACTGATGATGTGTATTCTAGAATGGGCCTGACGAGTATGGGGTAAGCTTTTGCTCTGAGATGTTTTAGAAAGTATGGTATTGTGTGCTCTTCTTATGAACCCTCACCTTATGCTGGCTGCTTTGTTGGTAATATAGTTGAAGTTTTCGTTCCATCTAAGAGAGCTCTCCAGCCTTAATCCTAGGTATTTTACACCCTTTGTCTTAGGGATGTCTGTTTCATTATGTATGTGGTTGTTGTTGGCTCCTTTAGTTCTTTTTTGGGTAAATTTAACATGTTCGCATTTGACAGGATTGAACTCCATCTTCCAACTACTCTCCCATACTTGGAGGGCATCTAGATTTTTTTGGAGCTGGAAAAAGTTTTCACCGGTCGAACAGATGACGTATCGTCTGCGAACATGCGGGTTTTGGATATGACTGAGTCAACTAGGTCGTTTATGTAGACCAGGAACAGGATTGGGCCAATTACTGAACCCTGGGATGACCTTGGCGTGGGCTATAACTATGGCCATCAACTGTAACTACTTGGGATTGACCTTCTAGTAGACTCTGTACCTAGAAAGTAGCTTGAGGGGTAACTCCAATATAAGCGAGTTTCTGAAGAAGTTATTGTGGTCAACTTGGTCGAAAGCTTTACTGAAGTCTAGGAAACCGGCATCCGCTTCCTCTCCTTTGTCAAACTGTTGTGAAATGTCGCAAATCTGTTCTGTCAGCTGGCTCTCATAGCTTCTGAAACCATGTTGGCGCTTGCTTATTTACCTGCGTATGTACCTGCGTCTTCTTCGTCTCAAGCGCCAGCTCTCCAGCTGTGACTTCTGCTCAAAATCGGTTTAACATTTCTGGGTCATTAACATGTGCTTAATTTGTTGCTTTAATCAAGGAATTTTTGAATCTGACTGGCCGCAATGACAATGCAAAAACAACAAATTAAGCAAGCGCCAAAATGGTTTCCAGAAAATACAGAAGCTATGAAAGCAGGATAGTTCCATAAGTTAGGGTTTGCATCACAGGCCTTCTATAGTTGGTGCAAGTCCAGTGGTAGAGTGCCCCAGTGGTCGAGGCCTTTTCTCTCAAGAAAAGGCCTCGGCCACTGGGGCACTCGACCACTGGACTTGCACCAACTACAGAAGGCCTGTGGTTTGCATGTCATCAGCAATGATGTCCTATGCAATAAGTGTACATTCAAACAGATTTAAATTGATTCAAATCACTTACTCCTTGTTCCAATGCACTTAAATAGTCCATCATTAGATAATGTAAGAGTTAAAGTCAGTACATGGACTGGTGACTACTCAGCGTGGAATATCTTCACAATCTATAGATTCAGCTGTGGAGTTCAGTCACTCCTTGGTTTAGTGGTCTATAATGGGCAAGAAGGTCTGGTCATATTGATTAATTTAGTCCTTGATAATGGGCTAAACTTACATGGAGCAGTTTGTATGGATGAATAAGGATCGATACAGTGGTCTAAAAAACAGCGGACTATAGACCCATTTCAAGCGGACCATAGACCAGCGGAACATCGGCGAAGCGGAACATAGAACGCACCCGGGAAAAATTGACTCACTAAAAATGAGTAAAAACGGGCTCTCAATTATCCAGCCTAAAAAGTGTAAACTTTCTTAGGCTATGTATCCGTATAGCTAAGTCTATTTTGGAGGCATGTTTTCTCATCACATGTGAAAATAAATACTGGTATGAAAAATCTTATTAATCCACAAGTAACAATACCCTCACAGGCCTTCTGTAGTTGGTGCAAGTCGAGTGGCTGAGTCCCCCAGTCATTGAGATCATTTGGGCACACAACCACTGTACTTGCACCATAGCATATATATATACAGAAGCCCAAAACTTTACAGAGAAAAAGTCCAGTTTTGTACACTGTGATTGATTGATTTATTACATATCACAGACAATATTACATGTCGCGAAATTCAGTGTAAATACTGAAAAACGTGAACAAAAATGGAAAAAAGCTCTGTAGGATTGTTTAGAACAAAATATCATTTAAAGTAAACTAATAAAGAAAAATAATCAGCAGTACAAAAGGAAGGGAAGCTTACACCTGGAAAAGAGATACAATGCATACAGACATGTTGTGCAGAAACTGCTGAGAAAACGACATGCCAAATATGTCCATAGACTTTTCACTGAAGAAAGCAAAACCAAAGGTGAACTATCGAAAAGATTCTGGACTTATGTGAAAAATCACCGATCTGCCGCAGTGTCATCAGTAGAACCACTGAAAAAGGGTACGATGATTGTAACATCAGCCAAAGAGAGAGCCGAGATCCTGAACAACCAGTTTGTATCCGTCTTCTCCGATCCTACACCACCAACCGATTATCAAGAACTGACCTTGAACTCGAAGATGAGCGAAATTTCATCGATAACAATGGAGTACATAAACAACTTGCCACTCTGAAAGTGAACAAGGCTACTGGCCCTGATGGTATCAGTCCTCGGGTACTGAAAGAGTTGGCTGATGTGCTAGCTAAACCCTTGACCACCATGTTCTAAAGCTCACTGGATAAAGATAAAGTTTCCATGGATTGGAAGATGGCAAGCGTGTGCCCAGTTTATAAGAAGGGTGAGAAGTACATGGCAGAAAACTACCGACCTGTCAGCCTCACATGCGTCACCAGTAAAATCATGGAGCATATCCTCACCAGCCAGCTGCAGACATACGCCGAATCCAACAACATCTTCCACAGCAATCAGCATGGGTTCAGGGCGAACCATGGTTGTGAACTTCAACTCACCGAACTATCTACTGACATTGTATATAATCTCGACCAAGGCAAAGAAATGGAAGTCTGTGTCTTGGATGTTCCCAAGGCATTTGAAAAGGTCAACCATCAAAAACTCCTGCTCAAATTAGCCAAATATGGTGTCAACCACCAAGTAATTGCTTGGATCGAGGACTTCCTTACAGGGCGGCAGCAGAAAGTTGTAGTTGAGGGCGAAGAATCATCAGTAAAAAATGTCACATCAGGAGTGCCTCAGGGCTCTGTGATAGGTCCAACTTTGTTCCTCTACTACATCGACGACTTACCAAATAACATCAAGTCGGTTGTACGCCTCTTCGCAGATGATACTGTTGTTTATAACACAGTAGGTAACCATCAATGCCTGCAAGAAGACCTAAACCAGCTAGCCATATGGGAAACAAACTCAGACATGGAATTCCATCCAACGAAGTGTCAGCATATGACGTTCTCACGAAAGCGAAATCCTGACACTCAATCAATCTCTCTCCATGATACTGAAATTCCAAGAGCTTCTACTGTGAAGTACCTTGGTGTCACTCTCGACCCAAAGATCATCTGGAACACACACATAGAGAATATCACCAACAAAGCAAACTCCACCTTGGGCTTTATAAGAAGAAATGTACTGACAACATCACAACCAGTAAAGGAAACTGCATACAAGCAGTTGGTCAGACCTGTATTAGAATATGCGTCTGTCGCCTGGGATTCTGTCACAGAAACTCAGGCCAAACGACTAGAATCTGTCCAACGACGAGCTGCACGCCTTATCTGCGGTATCAGAAAGACCGACCGCACAACCAGTCTCTTACAGCAGCGTAACCTGCCACCACTTTCCCAGTGTAGAGGTGAGTGCAGGCTAAAAGTATTTAGCCAATACCATCACAACAATCCATCAGTTCTCACTAGATCAGCACATAACTCAGCACGCCGCCACCAGCACCAGTATTTCACTCCCCAAACCAACACCATTCACTGTCGGCGATCGTTCTTCATCCGAACAGCGGGAGAATGGAATATGCTGCCTGACACCAGACATCTATTGTGCCCCCAATGTGTCTAATATTAGCCTGTTATTTGAAAATGTGTTGCTGACCTGGAACGATAAACCGATTGTGGAACAACGGTTTCTATTGTCACAGCTGGAGAGGCTGGCGCTGGAAACCTGCCAACTTGCAGGTAAACATGCAGGTAAAACAAGTATGTACAAGGTGGCGTAAAAAACTGTCTCTGCCCCATGCTCCTCTATATTAAACAGTTCGATATCTTCCGGAGGGGCATTGACTCTAAAATTCATTAATGAAATGATCATCGTCTTCTATGTATTTGTTCGCAAGTGTTTTAGTTATTTTCTGAATGTGTGAATCTATGTCGTGATACTCAATACCAAGTTTAGCAAATTCTTTAAAAAATCTTTCTGATAGCCTTTTTATCACTGGCATAGATACAAGTAAAAATAACAGGTAAACAATAGGAGATGAGGGACATGATAAAGCTTTTGAATAACATATTGGCTAGAGGTTTAGAGCTAAAATATACAAAATTCGTCACAATATACATCCTTCTAGCTGCCATTGTAACCACTGATTTTACATGCTCATGAAATCTCAATTCCTGATCCACTATAACACCAATGAACTACCTCTACCCTAGTTCATTGATAACACCAAGGTATCTAACTTTATCAGACAATACAATATTGGTTCCATTCAATACAACAGTAGGGGTATGGGGTTTAACATGCTGGGTTGAGAACATAATTTCTTGGGTCTAAGTTGGGTTTAATAAAAGATTTAAATCATCACATTGTTTAGAAATTCTTTTAATCTCATCAAAGTAAGTATTAAGATCAGATTGATTGCCAATGCAGCCAATAATGCAGGTGTCGTCTGCATATTTAATTACAGTAATATTACTCAGATTTGAGGTAATCTTATTAGTATATATTGAGAACAAAAGTGGAGATTCACAACACCCCTGGTTCCAGTGTTTGTTGTGATATGATTAGATATTATGCCATCCACTATTATTATTCGCACTTTGTTGGTAAGAAAGCTATTTATCCATTGACTGACATTGGAGTCGAGATGAGACAGTTGTGTAATGAGGTCTGGAACAGATATAGTGTTGTAAGCTGATGAGAAGTCTAGGAAGAGACACCTTGCGTAGTTGGATGCCTTCTCGTCGACGAAACTTGTCACAGTTGTAGTAAGACATATTATGTCTTACTACAACTGTGACAAGTTTCATCGACGAGAAGGCATCCAACTACGCAAGGTGTCTCTAGTGTAGACTGCATCTTGTGTAGACTGCATCTTGTGTAGTGACTGCATCTTGTGTAGAGACTGCATCTTGTGTAGAGACTGCATTGTGAAGGAGACTGCATCTTGTGTAGAGCGATGTGCACGATATGCAAACTGATATTTATCCATGGGTGTATGAGTTATTATGTAGTGTTTGGTAAGTCTCTCCAGCATTTTACATATTATACAGCGAGAGCTATTGGGCGATATTGTTTAAGTTGATCAGGATTCTCGACTTTAGGAAGTGGCATGATTATTGCAGATTTCCATATGAATTAAATTAGGAGTTGTCTTTGATTTGATCGAGAGATTGAACAGTTCAATAAAAACAGGTGCCAGTTGATAGCAGCAGATTTTCAGAATTTTTGGTATGAGACCATCAGGACCTGGACCTTAACGAGAGTTAAGTCCCTTAAGCTGTTTTAATACTGTCTCTTCTGATATTTCCAGTGGAGGTGCTTTGGTAGTGTGTTGATCAATAATGGGCTGATGAGTTACAGGCTTTTCATATCTGGTGAAGAAAGTGTTAAGGTCATCAGGTGTAAATGGGTTCTTCTTTGTAGTTGTTGTAGTGCTAGGAGGTAGGTAGTCCACTAATTTTCTTAATATCAGTCCATGCTTTGGCTGGTGTGTTTACTAGCTGTTGCTGTATTTTCTTAGAATAATTTTGTTTACTATTGGTTAAAGATCTGGTGATGTCACGTTTTAGTTTGTTATATAGTTTACGGTTTCCATCCTTAAGGGCTGCTTGTTTTTTATCGATCATTTCTGTTATATGTTAATTCATCCAAGGTTTCTGGTTGGTGCATATTCTGAAGCTTTTCTTGGGTATGCACATATCTGTGCAAAAGTTAATATAGTCTGTTGTTATTTCAGTCTGTTCATGGATGTTATCCTCATCGGAGAGCAGATTATTCCAGATAGTGGTGTGTACAAGGAGTGGTGTGTATGTATGGGCAGTAGACATAGCTACTATTATGAAAAACTTTAGTAGAGGCTTTGTTGGTGCAGGTGCCCCACAGCACATACAACAATGTTGCAGACCTGTGGCAGTATGCACTCATGCAAGCCCTAATCTACCCACAACATTGCTGTATAAGCCTCAATGCTGTAAGACACATCCTATTACAGCACCTAGAACACTTTGGGGTGTTGCGAGGCATTGTGTTGGTTGGATTATGACATCATTCTCCACCTTACAGCACCTTAGACCACAATACAACACTCTTACCATATCTAACAACACATGATGTCAGCACCTGTGTTTATCACCCATCTTTGTTTTCTTCTTCAGGAACGGTATCGTCGTTTAAAACCAACTTTCATGCGTGACCTCCAACATTTTTAATAGTGTTGGATCTCAGCTAGATTTCAAAGGCACCTGATTGGTCAACCTCAACATATGTCATCACTAATGGTGGATGGCTGAGGAAGAAGATACTCCTTACATTTTGAGAGCTCATATAACACCATTCATGTTTTGATCCCACAACTCTCTATTTAAATTTTTGACTGGTGGCTATGCTGGGCAAAGCTCAGCTGTGGCAGCAGTGGTTTAAGATAATGGAGGTCATCTTTGTACAACCATCTGTATTCAGTTAAAAGAACCACCTCTTTCCTCTGTTATCTCAATAACATGCATCACACTACCGACATACTCATATACGTGTACCAAGGTTCTGCCTACAACAACACCAACACACAACAACCAATCAGATAGTCCTGTGGTAAACTGTGACGGACAATGTCAACAAACATTTTTGAATTTGATTGCCATACATGTAGAAATGGGTTTGGTTATTTTTTATTTTCTTGGATGATGAGTTGCCATATTGCCAGGACCTCCAACCATGAAGTTGGCGGTCCTGGCGTTATGGCAACTCATTATCCATTTAGTCATTCCGGGTCGGCTAGGGTGAATGGCTCGCGACGGCCATGTCAGGTAGTACCTACTAGCCAAACAGTGCACCCTGTGATCCCTGAAGGTATTCTAGGGATACTTTCTAGGATTGCCTGCAAATATGATACAATATTTTGGGCGGGACAGCTCTTATCTCAACAGTTTGCAGCGAGTTTTGACAAGCTTCCCTCTATCCCTCTCCTTTTAGACTTGAGGCCTAACTATTGCTCTCTGATTCGGTAGAGTGTATTGTGGATTAGTACAATCACAGATATAAGATGAAGAAACTACATCCAAAGTCAATGATGGAATCCTTCATGATGGTGCCATGGTGTTCAGAGTAAGTACTGATTGAAGTCTGGGCAATAACCAACGCAGGAGATAAACTATACAGGGTGAATCAATATTAAATATTAATTCAAACAATGAGTCCTCAGAGAAAACACCATAACAGCTACTGTTAGTCCTGGCAATAATGAGGATTGTACAACCAATGGGTCTCACAAGCTCTTCTAACACATAAAACATTGACAGTCATCTAAGCTGTCATTATAGCAATTTTTTTTACATCCACATTTTTGGAAAAATTCTCCACATGGTCAAGTAAAGGATCATTATGGGGATTATGAGCATAATGATCGGGCACAGCCCGATCCCACGCCTTAGGCGTAGCGGGGAGGGTGTGGGTGTGTCAATACACCGGGCTTTTGATTGGCTTGTCCAGCTCAAGGTCAAAAGTCAAACTCTGTATGTACCGTAATTCCTCACTTATAAGACATCCCCCCCCTTGGGAAAAGTAAAAATGTTCCAGTTATAAAGCACCCATTTGAAAAAAAACCTGACTCTGATGGGATTCGAACCCACAACATTCTATATAAACAGTAATTACCAGGCAGACGCTCTACACACTGAGCTATTCAGCCTGGCTTGCACAGTGGAATCAAGGATTTTGAATCACGGATATCCGTGGTCCGTGATTGCTAATATACGCCACTGACCGGATCTGACGCTATATAGCGGAGTTCAAAAATAAAGATTTTAACACCATGGTTTATAGATTCAGTATGCTTATGAGTCTTCCAACACATCCCCATATCTGGAATACAATTCTCTTTTCTTTACAGTATAGAGTTTAATCAAGTGTGTCGCTGTGTAGCCAGTACAAACTCATCTGATTGGAGGAAAGCTCGTGACGTTCTCTTGATGTGGAAAGTCAGGTCAGTGTTAACATTGTTTTCTCTTTTCCTTCTTTGTAAACGGTACATACAGCCGCTTATGTAGTGCACTATATATCTTGTATTAAACCACTGCTGCTGCCACACAGGCAAATGTGCGCTTATTGAATTCTGTATATTATTATAATATTGTAATATTATGAGGCTGCAATCTCAGCATTGTCATCCAATGGGCAAATAATTTGCACAAACTGATCGTCAAAATCTAGGGTATGAAATGAATCATCTACGTAGTTACCGGCTTACTAGCGGACACTTGTGATTTTATACCCACTTTCACTTGTCATTTCATTTGTGTTAATTTCATATCCTGATTTTGAAGATCAGTTTGTGCAAATTATTTGCCCATTAGGTGATCTTGCTGAGATTAAAGCCTCAATTTGTTATTTTGGAGCTATACTGTTTTCAATGAGCACAAAATTGCCTGAGTGGCAGCAGTAGTTTATTATCCCCACAACTTACATGGGCCATACAACCAGCAGACCATTACCTGTTCTTCTATTCAGGAGTAGTATGAGAGAAGGCATTGATTGCTATTGACTTATCCTGACTTATCCTGTCCCTTTTGCCCCATTTGCTTGAGGTGGGTCCCTGTTAGTTTCAGTTTGGGTATTATGTAATCGTAAATTTATAGTGTATTAATATTCTGTTTATATACATAGAGAAGACAGAAGACTGCAGGATATGTTTGAGATAACTCTGGCCATACTTAGTGATCTGATAAACTTTGAGGACGATGTATTATATGAGCAGCACAAACTCTCTACTGTGCACACTGCCTCTATAACTATAGTCCGGTAATATACAGTACACACCGCCCCTATAACTATAGTCAGGTATTATATAGTACACACCGGCTCTATAACCACAGTCATGTATTATACAGTACATACCGCCTCTATAACCATAGTCAGGTGTTATACAGTACACACTGCCTCTTTAACTATAGTCAGGTATTATACAGTACATACCGCCTCTATAACCACAGTCATGTATTATACAGTACATACCGCCTCTATAACCATAGTCAGGTATTATACAGTACACACTGCCTCTTTAACTATAGTCAGGTATTATACAGTACATACCGCCTCTATAACTATAGTCAGGTATTATACAGTACAGACTGCTTCTATAACTATAGTCAGGTATTATACGGTACAGACTGCCTATATAACTATAGTCAGGTATTATACAGTACAGACTGCCTCTATAACTATAGTCAGGTAATATACGGTACACACCGCCTCTATAACTATAGTCAGGTATTATACAGTACAGACTGCTTCTATAACTATAGTCAGGTATTATACGGTACAGACTACCTCTATAACTATAGTCAGGTATTATACGGTACAGACTGCCTCTATAACTATAGTCAGGTATTATACAGTACAGACTGCCTCTATAACTATAGTCAGGTATTATACAGTACAGACTGCCTCTATAACTATAGTCAGGTATTATACAGTACAGACTGCCTCTATAACTATAGTCAGGTATTATACAGTACAGACTGCCTCTATAACTATAGTCAGGTATTATACAGTACAGACTGCCTCTATAACTATAGTCAGGTATTATACAGTACAGACTGCCTCTATAACTATAGTCAGGTATTATACAGTACAGACTGCCTCTATAACTATAGTCAGGTATTATAAAGTACGCACTGCCCTTATAACTATAGTCAAGTATTATACAGTACGCACTGCTAATTTTGATCCAATTTGCCTGCAGTACAGTCATTCCCATTCTACTGGTGAGCCGGCGGCGGCTCAAAATCTAAATGCAGGCAAATTAGATCATGCTTGATATAAGTAGTAACTGTATGAGTGTTTAAATTGGTATTTGCTTTGGTTTTAACAAATTTCCCTCTCCGACCAAGGTTTATTGAAATATTTTCATCATTGGTCATCCCACATAAAAAAGCTCATATTAAACTCAAAAAAAGGCTTTTTGAACGGCTCTTGGTTCGGGAGAATGCTTTATGATATATGATAGTACTTGGGAACGCTTAATCAGGTTCATCAAACAATCTCTATACACCAGATATTCATATGATATTTTAATTGGTTTGTAGATTTGTGAGTTTTATGACAGAAGGATCACTCAAGGATAAAGTAGAGAGAGCCACAGTCTTACAGCTAGCTCAGCAGGTAAATTTTGTTTATATTCTGTATAGTCTCAGCAGGTTAATATAGTTATATTATTGTATTTACTCAACAGGTAAGTTAGTTTTTCTGTCTTTACTCATATTATGTTCATTACCTCAGGACCAACGTCATATCCTTTTGATGTTCTGGTGCAGCTACGAGCTCCTCTTGTGGTTACTATTTACAATCTCTTCTCTGATTTTTGTGCAATAGATTCCCACACAGCTAAAGTCAGTGGTTTAGTGGTTCTGGAAATTGATAATCCCTTTAACAAATGCACTATTCTGAGACCATGATAGCTTGAGATTACATTCATTAGTTATAAGCTAATACAGTAAATAATACATTGATTAGAGTTCTTTTTTTGAGGAAGTTTTTAGCAACTTCAATGAAATAGAAACACAAAAACCACTTGTTTTCTGTTTTCAATAAATAGCGGATATAGTTTAATTACCATATACTTACCTGTTGGTGTTTATTGTTTTAGATTGGAATACCTGAATGGTTAGTTGACATGAGACATGAGATTGTACATAGTCGTATGCCTTCTCTACAGTATCTAAGGAAAGCTCTACTCTTCGCTAAAGATTTCACATGTGTTAGTTTTAGACATATACATTGTCATGTGATGTCATAACTTGTGTATGGTAACTATCCACAAACCATACTACCTACAGACCTAACTATCCGCAGACCAAACTATCCGCAGACCAAACTATCAGCAGACCAAACTATCCACAGACCTTACTATCCGCAGACCAAACTATCCACAAACCATACTACCTACAGACCAAACTATCCACAGACCAAACTATCCACAGACCAAACTATCCACATAGCAAACTATCCACATAGCAAACTACCCTCAGACCAAACTATCCACAGACCTTACTATCCACAGACCAAACTATCCACAGACCAAACTGTCCACAGAACAAACTGTCCACAGACCAAACTATCCACATATCAAACTATTAGCAGACCAAACTATCCACAGACCAAACTATCCACAGACCAAACTATCAGCAGACCAAACTATCCACAGACCTTACTATCTGCAGACCAAACGATCCACAGACCAAACTATCCGCAGAACAAACTGTCCACAGACCAAACTATCCACATATCAAACTATTAGCAGACCAAACTATCCACAGACTGAACTGTCCACAGACCAAACTATCCACATATCAAACTATCAGCAGACCAAACTATCCACAGACCAAACTATCCACAGACCAAACTATCCACAGACTGAACTGTCCACACACCAAACTATCCACAGACCAAACTGTCCACAGACCAAACTATCCGCAGACCAAACTATCCACAGATCAAACTGTCCACAGACCAAACTATCCACAGACCAAACTATCCACAAACCAAACTGTCCACAGACCAAACTATCCGAAGACCAAACTACCCACAGACCAAACTGTCCTCAGACCTTACTATCCGCAGACCAAACTGTCCACAGACCAAACTATCCACAGACCAAACTACCCACAGACCAAATATATTGTTGATGTTGTCTTACTGTTGATGTTGTTCGACTGGTTTTTAGTTGTCCAAATGTTGATGTTATTGTTGTGCAGGAGAAATTTTGGTCTGTAGAGGAAAACAAAGAAGAGATTGAATCCGGAGATGAGCTGAGGAGATCAATCAGAGAAACTCTATCTGTAGATTCTACTGTGGATATAGTGAAATATAGAGAGGATATCTCACAGCTCATATCTACATCAAGGTAATACTAATACTATGCTTCACTATACTATACTATATACTGTACTATAATACTACTATACTATACTATACTATACTATACTATACTACACCATACAATAATGTACTATAATACTACTATACTATAGACAGTTTTCTGAGCCTTTATTTGTGCCTCAATTCGGAGTTGTCCTCTCTCTAGTTTGGTACTTTTAACCCACGCCGCATAGGAAAAACCTGCTGAAAGAGGGTTATCTTGAAAACCGCTTATGTTAGGATAAAAATGAAATTTGATTCAGAGTCTGCACCATTGAAAACCCTGGGACAGGGTTTCCAAATCATTGGAGGCTTGAATGTTGATCTATCTTAATTTTAGTGACGAAACTCATGAAAAATTCTGCCAAATTGTCCGCAAAACAGGCAGAAAATGCTATAATTGACTATCCAAATACTAAAATTATTTTCCAAACTATTACCATATGAGTTTTCAATGCTGCAGATTCAGAATCAAAAATAATTTTTATCCTATTATAACGGGTTATCAAGATAACCCTCTTTTCAGCACGTTTTTCCTATGCGGCCTGGGTTAAAAGTACCAAACTGGAGAGAGGACAACTCCAAGAGGCCTAAATCAGAGCTCAGAAAACTGTCTATACTATACTATACTATACTATACTATACTATACTATACTATACCATTCTCTACTATACTATACTACCACTATACTATACTACAACTATACTATGCCATGCCATGCTATGCTATGCTATACCATGCTGTACTATACTACACTATACAATAATGTACTATAATACTACTGTACTTCAACTATACTATGCCATGCCATGCCATGCTATGCTATACTATGCTATACTATACTACACTATACAATAATGTACTATAATACTACTGTACTACAACTATACTATGCCATGCCATGCCATGCTATGCTATACCATGCTATACTATACTACACTATACAATAATGTAGTATAATACTACTATACTACAACTATACTATGCTATGCTATGTTATGCTATACCATGCTGTACTATACTACACCATACAATAATGTACTATAATACTACTATACTACAACTATACTATGCCATGCCATGCCATGCTATGCTATACCATGCTGTACTATACTACACTATACAATAATGTAGTATAATACTACTATACTACAACTATACTATGCTATGCTATGTTATGCTATACCATGCTATACTATACTACACCATACAATAATGTACTATAATACTACTGTACTTCAACTATACTATGCCATGCCATGCCATGCTATGCTATACCATGCTGTACTATACTACACTATACAATAATGTAGTATAATACTACTATACTACAACTATACTATGCTATGCTATGTTATGCTATACCATGCTATACTATACTACACCATACAATAATGTAGTATAATACTACTATACTACAACTATACTATGCCATGCTATGCTATGTTATGCTATGCTATACCATGCTATACTATACTACACTATACAATAATGTAGTATAATACTACTATACTACAACTATACTATGCTATGCTATGTTATGCTATACCATGCTATACTATACTACACCATACAATAATGTAGTATAATACTACTATACTACAACTATGCCATGCTATGCTATGCTATGCTATGCTATGCTATACCATGCTATACTATACTACACTATACAATAATGTACTATAATACTACTATACTACAACTATACTATGCCATGCCATGCTATGCTATACCATGCTATACTATACTACACTATACAATAATGTAGTATAATACTACTATACTACAACTATGCTATGCTATGCTATGTTATGCTATACCATGCTATACTATACTACACCATACAATAATGTACTATAATACTACTGTACTTCAACTATACTATGCCATGCCATGCTATGCTATGCTATACCATGCTGTACTATACTACACTATACAATAATGTAGTATAATACTACTATACTACAACTATACTATGCTATGCTATGTTATGCTATGCTATACCATGCTATACTATACTACACTATACAATAATGTAGTATAATACTACTATACTACAACTATACTATGCCATGCTATGCTATGTTATGCTATGCTATACCATGCTATACTATACTATACTATACAATAATGTAGTATAATACTACTATACTACAACTATGCCATGCTATGCTATGCTATGCTATGCTATGCTTTACCATGCTGTACTATACTACACTATACAATAATGTACTATAATACTACTGTACTACAACTATACTATGCCATGCCATGCCATGTTATGCTATACCATGCTGTACTATACTACACTATATAATAAAGTACTATAATACTACTATACCCTAATATACCATACTATAACATATTATACTACCACTATACTATTATATACCAAACTATGCATGCCATGCTCTACTACAACAATTCTTCTATAACAGATAATGCTTAACCTTACTATACTTCAAAGAGTCCAATACTCTATTCTCAAATCTAAACAGAAATGTTTGAAAATATGATGATACTTGACTGTTAATAGTTCCTCTCTTGTTTTACTCGGCTAACGTGTATGAATACTTAGCAATGTGACCGTTTGATTTTGTTTCAGGCGAGTGTGTATGAATACATTAGTGAAGGAAGTTGCGATTCATCTAGTAGATAATATATCTCCTGATCACTTTGAAGGTAAGACTGTGGCAGATCAATGTTTATAGTATTAAGTACTCTGTTATTTAGTGATGTCATGCTCAACCTCGGCCAAATTGACCATTCCGCCAAAAAATGGTTATTTTGTTTGACCAGTACTTTAACACAGAAAAAAAATTAGACACATTTTTTCGTGTTGTTAAAGAATGAAAAATGTAAAGGAAATTCCTAGTATTCTGTCACAGCTGATATTCCAGCTAGCACACAGAACTGTTGCTCTACTGTAGTAGACCGGGCGAATTCATAGGTAGGTAAGCAGGTTAACTTAGGAAAAGAAAAACCTAAACTTGCCATACTAGCATGAATATGCATTGACTCTATTTATGCTTATCATTAATAGGAGTCTGTTTTATTGGTCGGAATTATGCTGAAGCTATCGTTTTCATTGGCAAATTTTTATATGATATAATATTCAGAGATCATCAACAAATTTAAAAGGGGAACATGTGAGTTATCCTTCAGCACTTTGGCCTGCCTAAAAACATATCTCAAGGCAACGCTCGCAAACACAGCCTCTTAACATCGTATATTCTAATTGGTTGCAGAGAGGCCCAGGGTTTTACCTTGCGATATTTCACTGTTGACAAGGCCATGGTGTCTTATCCAAAAATGTTTACATTGCACTGTGATGGTCGTTCAACTTAGAATTTGACATTTTTCTCAATATTTTCTTAGTGGATAATCTACCAAAATCACATTTTTTCTTGACCGTTAATCCTCGAATTTTGTGTAAGCAGTTAACTCAAGATCTGGTGCTTCGATCTTTTCAATCGCTGAAAAAATTTGCTATCAGTTGTTAACCATCCTCCGAAATAAATTCACAGAAATTTTCGATTCAACGTATCCCACATGGAAGGAGTCAGATATGATACAATGTCCCTCAAATTCTATTGGTACTAAAAAATTCCTGTGGCCGATTACAGGTTAGATTTCTTCTCAAATAGGGCTGGGATGCCTAAAAGTAGCCTTAATTTTCAAAAATGTTGTGGGACAGGCCCCATATTCCCTAGCATGAGACCACCCATCCCCTTCAGTTTCAAACTCATGTATACCGGCCTGGATATTCCCCATTCTATATCTCAAGTAAAATTTGCCCAAAAAGTGGTGCGGCCAAATGGTTTTCTCCCAACAAAAAGTGGCCAAACCCGAAATAAGGTTCGGCATGCATGGCTTAGTTAGTGCACAATGTGGAAGAATTGAACTATCTTACGCAGCACAACCAAGTTATATAAGATAACAAACTGAGAATTGTAAAATTAAGACATAGTATAGATAGAGGCTATCTATCTACATGTATTAATGCAGTCAAGTTGTTGCCCCAGCTCTCCCTAAATTTTCTTATGTTAGCAGAATCTAATAAGCTTATACGATAATCTGATCAGTTCTAGAGTTTGATGAGTAGATGGTACGTACTACTCGCCTGTTGGCTTACTCTTATTTTATTGGAAGAAGTTTGCCTAATAAACTGAAAATCACCGGGTTATTTATACTGCTGTCGCTCTCACTCATGTTTTAACATTAACATAACATTATAATCTGTTCATTATGAATTCATTCTTTGTCTATAGAGAGTAAATCTGAGGACCCGATAGCTAAACTAATAACTCCTTCTATGACTGTCATCATAGTACAAGTTATTAAAATAGGATTACTGGATCATCTAGTGTTAGAGCTTGCTGATTTCATACAGAAATGCTCGGACTCTCAAGCTAAGAAAGGCTGTGGTCTTCTTATGCTTTATCTTCTTAATAAAAGTAAGCAATGATATATATTTATTATGTATATGTTTATATGTTTATAAATCTTGAATAACCTTTATTGTGAGCACACAAATCCCTTACAGTAACCTCACATATAAACCACTCATTGAGATACTGCAACCCAGGATCTCAGAACAAATTACTATGTATGTGTTTTACCATATATTTTATTATTTAGAGAACTGTAACTATGAAGAGATAACTGAAGATATACTACAGATATTCTTACTATCTGAAGAGTTATCGCCCTACGTAACGAGGTATGATTGTCTCAGACTATGTTATGATTGTCTCAGACTAATTTATGATTTTCTCAGACTATGGTATGATTGTCTCAGACTGTGTTATGTTTGTCTGAGACTATGGTATGATTGTCTCAGACTATGTTGTGATTGTCTCAGACTGGTATGATTGTCTCAGACTGTGTTATGTTTTTCTCAGACTATGTTATGATTGTCTCAGACTATGTTGTGATTATCTCAGACTATGGTATGATTGTCTCAGACTATGGTATGATTGTCTCAGACTGTGTTATGTTTGTCTCAGACTATGGTATGATTGTCTCAGACTGTGTTATATTTGTCTCAGACTGTGTTATGATAGTCTCAGACTATGTTGTGATTGTCTCAGACTATGGTATGATTGTCTCAGACTGTGTTATGTTTGTCTCCGACTGTGTTATGATAGTCTCAGACTATGTTGTGATTGTCTCAGACTATGGTATGATTGTCTCAGACGAGACTCAGTCTGTGTACTAGAGCCCGACCATCCTCATTCTAATAAAGACTTGGTGTGCCTGACCAGGTCTGAACACATAATCGTAAACGTATTAGTGTCTGATTTGATGTGACTTGATGAGAAGAGCTTTACAAATCATCTCCTCTCTTATAGGCTTGCAGCAGTATTAAAAGTAGATTTATCAGCATACTCAGAAATTAAGAAACTAAGTGAGAGCTTTACCACAGTACCAGATCAATGTGGAGGTGGGGAGAATACAGAGGAGACCAGAATATACACAGTAGATGATCTATATGTGGATCAGATACATAAGAAGGTGGAGGAGCCAGGACAAATACCAGAATGTAAACACTCTGAATCTAACTGGAAAAGAGCTACAGGTACTTCCTATTTCTTATGTATTGACTTACAGACTTGTGTAGTGTTTAGTATGAGTCTGAGAGTAACTATGATATACCACGCACTGTCGTATTCATACCACATATTATATATGTTGTTTTCAGACATAGACTGGAGTAAGATACCATTGGGTCAGTTACCGGACAGAGACAGTGAAGCAGATGTAATTATGTCTGATCTAGACTGTGCTCCAGCTGCAGATATACTAGAGAATGGGTAAGCATCTCACGCACCTACAATACATGTCTTGCAAAAAAAACTCGCATCTTATCATTATTTGGAAATGTCAGAAATGGTGCTAGTTGTTTCAAATAAGCTCATCGATGTCTTCAAGTTCAACAGAAGGACCGAAGAAATATATAGTCCAGCAGCTAGGACTGCAGCCAATATGCTATATTTTGACACTGACACCCATAACACTCTGCACTCTGGGTAGAAATTATGTGTAGCGTTAGAAATTACCCATCTTTTTCAAACCTAGTGCTGTATTAGCGAACAATGCTACCTAGTGCTGTATTAGCTAACAATGCTACCTAGTGCTGTATTAGCTAACAATGCTACCTAGTGCTGTATTAGCTAACAATGCTACCTAGTGCTGTATTAGCTAACATTGCTACCTAGTGCTGTATTAGCTAACAATGCTACCTAGTGCTGTATTAGCTAACAATGCTACCTAGTGCTGTATTAGCTAACAATGCTACCTAGTGCTGTATTAGCTAACAATGCTACCTAGTGCTGTATTAGCTAACAATGCTACCTAGTGCTGTATTAGCTAACAATGCTACCTAGTGCTGTATTAGCTAACAATGCTACCTAGTGCTGTATTAGCTAACAATGCTACCTAGTGCTGTATTAGCTAACAATGCTACCTAGTGCTGTATTAGCTAACAATGCTACCTAGTGCTGTATTAGCTAACAATGCTACCTAGTGCTGTATTAGCTAACAATGCTACCTAGTGCTGTATTAGCTAACAATGCTACCTAGTGCTGTATTAGCTAACAATGCTACCTAGTGCTGTATTAGCTAACAATGCTACCTAGTGCTGTATTAGCTAACAATGCTACCTAGTGCTGTATTAGCTAACAATGCTACCACTTCCAAATATGTTGAGTGTCTAATTATTTCCACATCAGTTAAAAATAAATATAATTTCAGTGTCAGGAACTTTTTTTTCTATAGTTCATTAACTTTGCAGTTTTCTTAAGTAGTCACAAGTGGTAGCATATTGCGCTGGTACAGCACTAGATTTTGATACCTCACATGTGCCATTGATGAAAAAGGGAGACAATTCATAGCCCTACGTATAATTTTTACCAAGAAGTGGTATGAATCTTTTCACTGTAAAAATATTGAATAACTACCGTAATACTAGCTGCCTGACTATTATTGCTTTGTTCCTTCTGTAGTCTTCTACTTAAGAGTAACCCGAGTCTTTGTAACCCGAGACTACGTAACTCGAGTCTTTGTAACCCGAGACTACGTAACTCGGGTCTTTGTAACCTGAGACTACGTAACTCGAGTCTTTGTAACCCGAGGATACGTAACCCGAGTCTTTGTAACCCGAGACTACGTAACTCGAGTCTTTGTAACCCGAGTCTTTGTAACCCGAGTCTATGTAGCATGAGACTACGTAACTCGAGTCTTTGTAACCCGAGACTACGTAACTCGAGTCTTTGTAACCCGAGACTACGTAACTCGAGTCTTTGTAACTCGAGACTACGTAACTCGAGTCTTTGTAACCCGAGACTACGTAACTCGAGTCTTTGTAACTCGAGACTACGTAACTCGAGTCTTTGTAACCCGAGACTACGTAACTCGAGTCTTTGTAACCCGAGACTACGTAACTCGAGTCTTTGTAGGTTTTTACTGCTTCTTAATGGTAATAATGAATACGAAAATCTACTACCAAATAAAACTCTAGTTTTAGTGACTCTGACGACTTGGGAAGTAGAGGTGCTGATGTTCATGAGAATATGGAATGGAAAGCATCTGATATAGAAAAATTCAAGTCCAAGCTCCAACCAATCTGTTAAAGCCAAGTTGAGCCTCAAACTAGTCATATGAAGTAATAGAGTCCTAGTGAGTTTGTGATTCTGGTATTAATTATATCGTGAGTTGAGAGGTTGAGTCATGAGATTCCCTGGAATGAAAACTCAGAATCAGAACTCCCCTCGGCAATAACAACATTAAACACATAACATCATGTCCATCATTATCAGGATATATATATTGATGTATTTTAGGTTTTTGCTCATTATATGTTACTGTGAGGAATTGTCTGAAGTTTGATAACATGAATGAGGTTATGTCTGAATTCTATTTGAGTCACGTTCGATGAATGACGAATCGTTGCTGGACCTTTTTTAGACATAATTATACTTATCATTATACAGAAATATTAAAATATTTAAATAATAATTGCAGGTGTATCAATATGTTACTATCGAAACGATTTTGTAATGTTATAGCGGTTTCTAAATTGGTTATTTTCTCCAGGCTTGGAAACTTTCTGGGCAGGTATTACTATCATGGTGATGCTGCCATGAAAATTTATCACGCTATAGCAGTGAGATTACATTGTACTATCGCTATTATATTACGTTATACAATCATAACATGATTCAATCATGTCGATCGATCATTGACCGTTCAGTTAGTCATTGCGTTGTGGGTGATGCTGTCTTTGTCCCTCGCTTAAGAAAGCAGACAGTTATCTTAGATTTAGAGGGTGAGTAATCTCCATATATCAGCTCATGTTGAGTAGTAATTATTGTCACAGAAATTTTTGGAATTAGGAAGCAATCGTACAGTTGAATCCTTATTTTATAGGAATCTTACACCCTACTCTACAAATATTTACTCACATTAATAATGAGATTATTTAACCAGACACAACAAGGAGTGGCCCTTGGCTACCTAGTAGAGTTTACAAGCAGCCCACTTACATTGACCCACAGAACGGATTGAATCAGTTGTCTGGTTACGTTGCTTAGGAGTTAAAGCAGTTCCCGTCATATCTTATATAATTATATTTTAGTCTGAGATAAAACTCAAGAGACCGTCAGGGGGTAAGCTTCTCAGATGAAAAAAAAAGTCAGGTCTAAAAATCAAAAAGAAGTCAGGTCTAAAAATCAAAAAAATATGTCTAAAACTCAGGAAAGCTCCGTGATGGCCAAAAGTGTCGCTGCACCTCAGCAGCAGCAGTTCTGGATAACTGAGAAACCGACGAAGGTCTCTAATAAGTCTGAGCTTATGAAGAGAAATAAGAAGTTACTCGGCCGTAGGAGGATGAGTAGTGATGATGTTAGACTCTATACTGATATCGAGTAAGTTTATCGTCTCCATCAGATCAGTATTATAGCCATCTATCTGTATATACTTAATGTGATGTAAGGTTTTGTTCTACAGCTTATTGTGCCTGAAAATAACAAGGTGTATGTTGTAAACCAAAGCGCATTGTCTCTAATAATGCAGCAATCTTTATTTGATGGACAGACATACATATATGGCTGACGGGTGGTTGGCCCAGGGAGGGTTGGATATACCGTCCCTGGTTGGCCCTAACCCATCCTCCTGTACATACACTTATTTTATATAATTAATGTCCTATTTTCAGCAAAGATATGATGAAGGATTTAGCCTCTGTTCCAGATGATGACGACTTCAGATATTGTTTCACTGTAGCGCCCCCGTATTTAGAGCGAGATGACGATAAGATTGTTTATGTTGATGCAGCTGGATCTAAGCCCGGATCTAGACTCAAGAGATTTGCCTCTACAAGCAAAGTATGTGAGAGAATTAGTTAGAGTTAGTTAGATTAAATCGAGTCGATAATCGTTCAAACGATTACAAAATGTGGAAGTTGTCTGTTCCTCAGATGCATCTTCATACAGGGTCTCGGTATGTGACTTCATACAGGGTCTCGGTGTTTGGGGTTTGGGGTCTCGGTATGTGACTTCATACAGGGTCTCGGTATGTGACTTCATACAGGGTCTCGGTATGTGACTACATACAGGGTCTCGGTATGTGACTTCATACAGGGTCTCGATATGTGGGGTTTGGGGTCTCGGTATGTGACTACGCCATTTTTTCCTTTTTTTCTTCCTCAGGTTAAGGTCAAGAAGAAAAAGAAAAGGAAATGGGCAGATTTCACGTACTTGAGCTAGTCATGTTATGTGGCTAAATATGTTTTAGCATTCTATGCATGCCAAGACACTTTACGGCAGGATGTTTTACTGATAACCTAGGGGTGTTTTACTGATAACCTAGGGGTGTTTTTACTGATAACCTAGCATGGGCTACTTTATCCGATTAACTTAATTCAATGCTTGATCCATCAACTTCTAAACAATAAATTCCCTCTGCAGTTCACCGTTCTAACTTTCTCATTAGTTATCCATAATTTGGTGAAACCTCAAGAATGTATGCGCTAGCCGAGATATAATCGGATGGAAAATTCCCTTCCAGATTTCATTTTTTCGACTTGCTTTGCTGGCTCCTTTCAGGTCACATGACTTGCCGACACAAATTAAACAATGCCATAAGAAGGAATGGCCGCTGCGATAATGATTTCCATGGTAAAAAAAATTAATCGTTTGGGCACGGAATCTTTAGCTCATCTATAAAATTTATAAATTGCCATGTGTAGCGACCATCAGTGAATCACTTAAGATTAATCCATAGACTTATTAATCCATAGACTTATTAAGTCTATGGATTAAAGGCACTTTTTGATTCTTACTAAAATGTCCCACCTTGTTGAACCTGCAAACGTTGAAACGTCGCAATCTAGCGTTCCACTAAGGTCGCAATCCCAAAAACGTCGCAAACCCACAAACGTCGCAAGTTTTTTAACGTCGCAATAGCTCGAACCCACTAACGTCGCAAATGTCACAACCCAACAGAAATGCCGAGTTGTCTTCTCATTTGATGCAAATTGGTGATGATGATTTGTTGGGAGAAGTAGATAGGAGCATAGGATTTTCAAAGCACGGTGGGGCATTGAATATCAATGTTATATATTGTTCTATGGATAATTGTTGAGTATTTTTCAGGTTATTTGAATCATTTTTTTCACTTCCTTTATTGTTACCTCAGAATCCATTAACGCTGCCATAAAAGGGATGCTAACCAACATCTAGCAGATATAGTGACATACCAATTTGTAATGTACCTTAATGTTTGATTTAGCCAATGATTGAAGTCGTCAAAATTTCATTTCAATGGGAGTTGTTCCCTCATAAATTAAAACAGGATAACTCATTACTATGTTTTCTACATCCTACTTATGAAATAAAATGTTACGGTAGACAGTAAGTCCGTTCTCCCTGGTTACAAACAAATGCACATGAACTACCATCTGAGAGCCCTGAGCATGTTTATTGTGAAGTTTGATCAATGGAAACAAAAACCTGTGTGCCTTGACAATAATGTGTGCCATGTGAATATTTTGTCCTATATACATACACATATATATAAATATGATATAGGCGCTGGCTGACGATGTTAGATTTATTTAACACAATGGATAATCAGTAGAATATGGCTACAGCAGATCTACTTAGCTCTTTTTTATTTTATTCATTGACCCTTCCTCCATACCATAGGTAGTAGGTAGCCCACTGTATGTAGAGGTAGAATAGGTAGATACTGTTTCTCCTACTGGCTAGATAGAAAAAATCAGGTTAATTTTTTAGAGCTAGGATAATGGTCTTTGGGTACCCAGACAAAGTTGAGCTGCAAATTTTATCAATTGATTTCATTACTAAACAAGCAAATCACGATATCTCAAAAAATTAATCTGCTGGCTCCTTACCCTGTCTTGACAAGCTTTGCCGGAGGGGTTCCCTCTCCTTCTAGCAATGCTTGTCAAGACAGCCTACTGTTTTCCATGCTCTTGCAGGATGTAGCACTTGGAAGACTTCTATTTCAGAGAGTAAACAATAACAAATCAATGAAATTTAAGAGGATAACGGAACCCATAATGCATTCTATGGAATTCCCAAACCAAAGTATAGAATATAGAATTTAGAGTATAGAATTTGACTTGAATTTTATAGGGAAACTCATATATTATATAACCATCGCCATTAACAATGAGCCCCTTGGTCACAAAGCAATATTAAATTCTGTAAATTTTCAATTGCACTATCATTGACCTGCAGTCCACAGTCAAGGTCCCAGTCCATAACTCAAATTTCTTCGACCAGGATTTGAGTTTACAAACTGCATTTAATTCTACAACCTATTTTTATAGGGCTGTAAAAATTGAAAACGACAAGCTCAAAATCTTGTTCGGAGTTGCTCGAGCACTATAGATTACAGAGTGATGAAAACACAATTGCCATTACGCAATGCAATGTTCTAAAATCGCCACCTATTGTATGCTAATGCTTCATATGGCGTCCAGTTTAGGTTTTATTAGCATAAAATTTTTATGAAACCCATGAAGTTTCATCTTGGGAATGATGTAAAAATTCCTTAGTCAGTAGATAAAGGATAAGTCATAGAGAGATGAAGCGGTTCATGTATAAATGATTTTATATTTTTTTCCCATTTCTGGTATTCCAAGTAGTGTAAAAGCATACTTCAAGCATAGCCTATATCAAACATGACGGTATATTTCAAGCTTGACATGTATGCAGATATTCGCCTTACTTGCGCTAAATCTTGATAAGCATCCCGTATAAGATAGCAGTAATGAATTCTGAGGTAACAAGTTTTATCATGATCCTAGCAGGGATCCTAGGAAGTTCAAAGTTCTTCTCTGATAGAAATAATTGGTACAATATCCTCAATATTTCAACTCCCATAGTGTTTTGAAATCCGTATCCTCTACCAATTGGTATGTCACTATATCTGCTAGATCATAAGTGGGCAACCTTTTCTTGAAAAAGGCCACATTTTACGCCAGATCAACTCAAAAGGCCGCAACATATTTTTCAGGGATAAAATTGGAACTGGAGTAGCAATTTTGGCATTTCCACTTGTGTAAAAACTAAAACAGATTTATGTCTAAGAACTGCAGTATGTTGCAAAAACCATCAACTCAGGAGAAATACTGGTTTATCTAATCTTCTTGAGTTTTGTGATGTCATTTTACCTCATGATTTGATTGTGTACATGTCTGTATCCCCATGTTTCATGTGTAAGACAAAGAGGAGGGTGGGTGCGAGAGGGGTGCTGTAGCGCCCTCCCAGGGGTTAAAGTGTAAATAAAGTTCATACAGGACTGTTTTGATGGAGAAGGAAGTATTTTCGCGGAGCGAAAAAAAATTTTTTTAATATTTTTCGTGTCCTGCCAAAGTTTTCACCTCAAAGGAGGGAAATTTTCGCAAATGATTGTGAAATGTAGAATCCAATATGGAACATTTCAGCCATAATGCAGGAGGACTTGTCACAGGGAATTTTTGTCCACAGAGACTGTTTTGTAAAAACAAAATTTCTATAATGTTAGAGAAACTTGTAATTTTAACATCCAAAGGTCATTGATTTGTGTTATTTCGAAAGGACAACAACTTGATAAAGTAGTAAGAGTGGCTGGGAAGCTAAGCTACATGCATAATACAGAATGGCCACGCCCACTATTTAGAAATATTTTGAGCTTACAGAGTGCTATGCATACTTGGTTCTCCACATAAAAAAAGGGGAATGAAAATTAATGTATAAAAAGTTTTACAGGCATAAGGCCACAATTAGGCCGCAAAATATTACCCATTAGGCCGCACTGGCAAAAAGGCCGCAGGTTGCCCACAGCTGTGCTAGATGTTGATTAGCGTCCCTTATTTGACAGCATTAATGGATTCTGAGGTAACAATAAAGGAAGTGAAAAAAATGATTCAAATAACCTGAAAAATACTCAACAATTATCCATAGAACAATATATAACATTGATATTCAATGCCCCACCGTGCTTTGAAAATCCTATGCTCCTATCTACTTCTCGCAACAAATCATCATCACCAATTTGCATCAAATGAGAAGACAACTCAGCATTTCTATTGAGTTGCAACATTTGCGACGTTAGTGGGTTCGAGCTATTGCGACATTTAAAAAATTGTGACGTTTGTGGGTTTGGGACGTTATAAAAACTGTTCGTTACGATGTTTTTGGGATTGCGACGTTAGTAGAACGCTAGATTGCGACGTTTTGACGTTTGCGACGTTTGTGGGTTCAACACACCTCCTTTCAATACTATTATATCACTACAAACAAGTCTACCAGGGTTGACCCCTACGCCCACCCCGCTCCCCACGCCCTCATACAAACATGTTGAATATCTCGGCTTTATTGCCGGCATATGATATACAGGACTCCAAGCCTTAATTCAGATGATTAAATTATTGATGATGATTTACAGAAGAGCAAAGAAAGTTTTGATAAGTGGGACTCCAGTGAGATAGTCAGTGAACAGTTATTAGATCGACAGCAGGTTAAGGATGTCAGGAACGCCTCCCGCAATCTTATAGAATTTGAGGCTAAAAGGAAGTTTATTTCAGAGCCTCACTCGATGGAAAACCCTACGTTCAGTCAGCCGGTATATGGCTGTAAGTATGAAGTATTGTGACCGACTAATGTCTGTCTGTAAAATAACCCACAAATACTTTTAGCTGGTGATAAATAGAATGCTTGCCAGTTAGTAATGTTAGTAATGTTAGTAATGTATGATCAGCAGTGACTTTTCTTCTTTACAGTTGAGAACTTAGAATGGACAAGACAGGTGCCTCAGATATCCCACGCAACAATGTAAGTGTGCAGTCTCCTGTATAGTATATTATATCATGTTATATTATATCACATTATATTATTTTATATTTTTGTTAGATACTCAGCACTATATGAGTATACAAGCACTGACATTGTTCAACCTTCACCAATCGACACATACAGCAGATCATCTGCCGTTTTAAGGTTATGATACCAGCGTTGACCGATTTGGACATTTTATATACCGTTGGAAAGCTGCTGAGCTACTGATCGCTAATTACTCATCAAAAACGTGATTGGATTACGTTGCGTCATTTTGTCGGAGAAATGAGGCCGAAAAGGCTGTTTTTAGCAAAGTGGATGGCTGTGCTACATTGATTACTAGAAAGTTCAAAACAGGTTAAATTCATTCTTAGAGACATAGTTCATCCTAATTTTAGGTTGAAAATAATATTTGATGATCCTATATGGCTTTTTACGTCACGTCATAATGCGTGTTGTTTTTTAACTTTAATGATATAATACGAAATTTTAAGCAACGATTTGAGACAGTTTGTATGTATTTGCCTTCCTCGAATTATACCACACAGAATGCCCAAAACAGCCAATTTAAGGGCCTTTTCAAGGTGTTTTTCGGCATTCTGTGTGGTATAATTCGAGGAAGACTAAAACATAGTGCCATATTCTGTAGGCATTTCCATTTCCATACGAAGCCGCTTTGATTAAGCATGGTACAAACAGGAAATGCCAACAGAATATGGCACTATGTTTTAGTTTTCCTCGAATTATACCGCACAGAATGCCGAAAAACACCTTGAAAAGGCCCTTAAATTGGCTGTTTTGGGCATTCTGTGTGGTATAATTCGAGGAAGACAAATACATACAAACTGTTTCAAATCGTTGCTTAAAATTTTGCATTATATCATCAAAGTTAAAAAACAACACGCATTATGACGTGACGTAAAAAGCCATTTTGGGCTCATCAAATATTATTTTCAACCTAAAATTAGGATGAACTTTTTCTCTAAGAATGAATGTAACCTGTTTAGAAATTTGTAGCAATCAATGTAGCGCAGCCATCCACTTTGCTAAAAACAGCCTTTTCGGCCTCATTTCTCCAATGAAATGAAGCAACGTCATCCAATCACGTTTTTGATGAGCTATTAGCGATCAGTAGCTCAGCAGCTTTCCAACGGTATATACAATGTCCAGATCGGTCAACACTGGTATCATAACCTTAAAGGATTGCTTACGTTATAGTCGGGGATCCCGGGGTCAAAATCCATGTTCAAAGTGTAAAAGCTGAGTTTCATACATTATTTAGTATAAGTGTTATATTTTTGTATTCCACCCTCAGAACATGAATCACAAGGGGGGTTTTATGGAATTTTACTCATGTTAGTCAGGGGGGACAACTTTTTCCATAATCAACTTTTCAGAACATATCTTTAACTTGTGATAAAAGTTTTCAATATTTAGAGCTAATACTCTGGATATAGTTTCCTGATACCATTAGCTTTGCATAGAAATTAAAAATCATTTACCCAGATTGTTGATGTGCTGCCAATAGCTCAACGTCATGACATTACATTAATTTTTTGTGTTTGTCATCTTGAAAGTTTTTTTTTCAATTATCTATGGGCTTGTCCGATAAACTGAATCAGCAGAAATTTTTACAAATGTCTAGAGAATGATAATTGAAAAATTTATTCAGCTATCTCTGATCAGTTGGAAATTATAATGAATTCAATCCGAGTATGCCCCTTTATGAATGGAGTGAATTGACGTAACGCTATACACTCATGATCGTATTGTGTGTAATTGTTGCAAATTCTAAGTGTTTAGCTGTTTTAACAAAAGTCTACATTAACAGAAATCCAAGCTTGAGACATTCTGAACGATATCATATAATTCTAACTCATTATTCAGACACAATTAACCTGTTTTTTTACTATATATCATTATTTATGTTTCGTTTTCTATTCGTAACAGATGATTCTCAACGGTGCATTTACGATGTGTTATGTCTCATTAACCAATTCAGACAAAATTGTGCGATCAAGCTATACTTTCATCAATTTTAATCACTGAAATCAAGACAATATCACTTTAAGTTACAGAAAATTGGGGATGCACAGGAAATATTCCATTCTATCGGTGAACACAAGCAGATGAATGAGCTGCCACAGATACTATGATACAATTTTGCTTGCCTTTGGTCTATTCTAATTAACACATTATTTAGGACAGTAAAACAGTTAGATATAAACGTCAGACAAATACACTCAACCTAAACCATGAGTTAATAAAGTTGCTAGCTCTGTTCAGTTACCAGGTTACAAACTCCAGCCTATCCAGCTTGGACTTGAAGGAACCTATAAGTCATACTCAGTTAATCAGTCCAGGTCAATCCTGTAAATAAATTTGAAAAGCCTAACGATTACTATTGGATGCACACTTGGGGGAGGTAGTAGGCAAATATTCATGAGAATGATGCCTTGCTGAGGTTTGCTGATCTTGAGAGATGTTCTTACTAAGTACTCGAGCATTGTCGTCGTGGTAATGGCTAAACACTTTGAGTCTGCGGTCACATCTGCGTCCGAGAGCTTGGGAAGTTTTGGAGTTCTAAAGACCAGTGGTGTTTGTTTTTTTGTTATTCCGTCTCATTATGCAGAAAAGACTTGCAGCCCTCCTTTGCACAGCTTTAAGCCTGTTGGCCAGACCATCATTCACACAGTTTCATGCGGCCAATGCACTCCAACTTTTAAAATAACTCTTAAAATTGCCATAAGTGTTTTAAATACGCAATGACTCTATTTACGATTATCAATAACAGGTGATCAGGGGGCCCCTTGTGTCATATGTATGGATAATGAAGCAATAAAGCACCAATGAAGCTGTTTTATAATGGCAAATTTCAGCTTGCTATGAGGTTTAGAGTTCATCAATACATCAAGAACTGATACATGTGAGCTATCCTTCAGCGTCATGGCCCGCCCTAAAACATACTTTTGGCCAAACTTGAACAAACAGCCTCTGAACATTGCATGTTCTAAATTGGTTCCACACTATATAATAAATGTTTACCGATTCTTTTTCAGTTCTAAGTGTCGATCACAGTAGAGATTAAATGATGTCCCTTCCTGTAACCCTAAGATCCCTGTGGCCAAATTCTTGTCAATTTTCTTCTCAAAAAGGACTGGAATGTCTCAAAACTGCCTCTGATTTTTGATAGTTTCCTGGGGGAGGTCCCCCTTACCCTCTGGCGGAAAGGCGCTGAAGCACCCCTCCCGCACCCATCCCGCCTGGCCCTACCACTTCAAAACCCATGGGCACAGCCCTGATGTCATCTGCATATAAGCGGACTATGCATTTAGTGTTTTAAGGTAAGTCATTGATGTAATACTGGAACAGAGTAGATTCTATGACTGATCTTAGGGGTACTACTGATATCACATCGGCCATTGATGATTCATCACTAATCACCCAATGCTCTCTGCTTTCTTCCAGACAAGAAGTCTTCTATGAATAAGACAACTTGGAACATTGAACAAGCTTGTCAACCAGAAAACAGCAATCAGAGTTACCTGAATCTGAAAATGGATTTACCAGGGGTTGCTTGCCCTCAGGGAAGGTGGTTGAGGGCTGGAGACCTGACCGCCATTCTTTTGAGAACTCTGGTACTAATACCATCTTGTCCGGGTGCCTATTTGACTTTCAGGGATATTAGGTGTTTCTGTTCGCCCTAAGGGGCAATGATGTTTTCAGGCATCTTGGAGGCGAGTGTGAGGTATTGGTATGGGATTGGGTCTGAAGGATGTGAGAATACTGACGTGAATTGTTTATTTTGAACTTCTGCCTTGCCTGCCAGTCAAATATGCCAAAAATCTGTTTGGCTATTCCTCTTGACTGTTCCTCATCAGTAAACATTCTGTGGACATACTCCGGATGTTGTTTCCTCATCATTTTTGACCACTTGCCCGCAGGTGATACAATTAACCTTTATTTACTTACTTACTTTACTAAATAAGGCTACTGTGCCTTTTACACCTCTTTTTCAATCTGTTCATCTTCAATCTCATGGAGTTGCTTGTCAATCCAGGGATGCGAGTCTCTGCGTCATTACTGCTTCTGGGACACATAGATGTCCATGCCTTGAGATTCGTGACAACAAGGGTGTTATTCTGCCAGGAGGAGAGGCTCAAAGATGGACTGTGTTAAGCCGTAATTGCCAAGTGTGTCTCTGAATTTGGTATGTAGGGTTGGTATGCTGAGCCAGATGTTAGTGTCATATTTGACCAATCGAAGCTATAAACTCGAGTAGGCCATCTTGTTTCTGTTATATCAAAGCATTCTGAAATTGATTCACCTCAACTTAAGCCTGGTAATGTGGAGGTACGTAATGTTTGCTACAATATTTGTGGAATTTCTGTGGCGTGGATCCAACATCAGAAGATAAAATATAGTGGATGCCATAACCCTTCCATCAGCGGTGTAAGGAAGATGAAAAGATAGTTGGGACATTAAATTGGATAGCGAGTCGTACATCTTTCGATCATTCAGTGAGTGCCCCAGGTTTTTCCATTACCATCCCTTGTGCACAACAGGAATTCTAAATTTTCGGCAGCAAAAAAAAACAAATCTTCTTGGTGTAATGAACCCAAAAATGACCAAAAGTGTAATTGATTGAATTTCCTACTTGAGGCTCAGTTCTAGACTGATGAAGCTATTATATGGCCAATTTTGATCAAAATGTGGTGCGTTTTTTTATCCTGTAACTGTATGCCTGATTGTTACTGCAATAGACATGTGCTTTCCCTCTGTGCATCCTACGATGAGATTATGAATCAATTAGTCTCCAAATGAACCTCCATCCATCTTGATGACTAGCAATTACTTTTCTAACAGCTTTATTCCCTGTACAATACGGGACCTGAAACTGACCAAGCACTAAACAATACACCAATGTAGGATGGGTAACGGTTACTGCTCTTAACCTGACGCCCCTACCCACGGGATGGTAAAATGGAAAAATGTTATTCTATTATGTAGGCTAAACCTATGTCCAACAATCAAGGCACGACTCTTCTGCCAGCTAGGCATCTAGAGTGATGTTGTCTTGATTTCAGTGATTTAAGTTGATGAAAGTATAGCTTGGTCACAAAATTTTGTCTGAATTTGCTTTTGAGACATAACACATCTAAATGTACCGTTGTGAATCATCTGTTACAAAAGGAGAAGAAAATCTAAATAATTTTGTGGGTAGTAAAAAACAGGTTAATTGTGTCTGAAAATGAGTTAAAATTATATGATAATGTTCAGAGTGTCTCTAGCTTGGATTTCTGTTAATGTAGACCTTTTTTAAGACAGCTAAACACTTAGAATTTGCAACAATTACACACAATACGATCATGAGTGTATAGCGTTACGTCAATTCACTCCATTCATAAAGGGGCATACTCGGATTGAATTCATTATAATTTCCAACTGATCAGAGATAGCTGAATAAATTTTTCAATTATCATTCTCTAGACATTTATAAAAATTTCTGCTGTTTCAGTTTATCTGACAAGCCCATAGATAATTGAAAAAAAACTTTCAAGATGACAAACACAAAACATTAATGTTATGTCATGACGTTGCTCTATTGGCGGCACATCAACAATCTGGGTAAATGATTTTTAATCTCTATGCAAAGCTAATGGTATCAGGAAACTATATCCAGAGTATTAGCTCTAAATATTGAAAACTTTTATCACAAGTTAAAGATATGTTCTGAAAGGGTGATTATGGAAAAAGTTGTCCCCCCTGATTAACATGAGTAAAATTCCATAAAACCCCCCTTGTGATTCCTGTTCTGAGGGTGGAATACAAAAATATAACACTTATACTAAATAATGTAATAATGTATCAGCTTTTACACTTTGAACATGGATTTTGACCCCGGGATCCCCGACTATTAGTTCACTTACCTCGCAGTAAACTTACTTACTCCAGTGGTATAGTTATACTACCTTGTTATCATGATGTAGTTGGATATATATGACACTCTATTACAGGATGATTCAGTACCCAGATCAGGGAGATAATGGCTATGTATATATACCTGCTGCTAAGATTCCTCGGGGAGTAAATCCAGCTAACTTCTTATATGGTAAGGAGGCTTATCAGTGTTATATCGACATGAGAGGACAACTCGATATTATACAGAGAGAGGAGATAGAACCAGAGATCAAACAACTGAGACACAGACTTGTACAAAAACGTGATAAAATAGGACAAACTGTACACAAGGCTAGAGGTAATCATAATTATACACTAGACGAGCAAGAGTTAATTTTAGCTAATTTAGTGATGACTTAAAATTAGCTAGCGCTAAATCTCGGTTTTTTAAGGTGGAGTCTATATATGGATACCTCTCAGGATGACCAGCTCCAAGTCCAAGTCCTAACTAAGCTGAGGCTGAATAAAGTGACATAAGGATGACGAAAATCATGTTGCGGGTAAACAGGAACTGAATTATCAGGAGCGTACTAAGTGGAGTACACAACTTCATATATCCTGGTTGCCTGTTGTCTCCTGTTGTTTCCTGGTGTTTCCTGGTCGCCCGGTCACCTGATCACCGAGTCACAATCTACTAGGGATGATCTCTATAATGTCACCTTACTCTGATTACTGAAGTTATTATTAGTTATTATTCAGTTTGCTTTTTTACTTTTTGTAGAGTTTTACACTACAAACTATACCACTACAAACTTTACCACACGGTTCTCTCTAAAGCAAAGATTCATAAGGATAAAGAACTATTTCACGGATCCAACATATAAAGGTATCAAATCAGTAAAATGTTAAACTTTTGGTCCGTGACTTGGCGTAAATACTGTAATACCGTAATACCGTAATACCGTAATACCGTAATACCGTAATACCGTAATACCGTAATACCGTAATACCGTAATACCGTAATACCGTAATACCGTAATACCGTAATACCGTAATACCGTAATACCGTAATACCGTAATACCGTAATACCGTAATACCGTAATACCGTAATACCGTAATACTGTAATACCCAAGCCTCTTAAATCATGCGTAACACCTCTAGGGCGCATTTAATAAACAACCTAGGCCTACACTGTCGCCGTCACCTTTCTGATCTGATACCGGACATTGCAGTAACATAAAGTATGGCATAAGATGCAAGTTAGTAGTCAGAATAGAACTGATGCATTGCACTGCAAGGTTCTTGTGATATATTCCAGGTCCGAAAGAGTTACAGCCCGGGTATAGCCAGGTAAATCTACGTATGGCCCTAGAGTCACTACCTGTATACACACCCTGGTTTATATATGCCATCACACTACTACAGGCTATCTCTATAGCCATACTGTGTGTTAGTTCTGGAGTTGTAGCACCGCGCCTCTCACCACGTAAAATATCCATCGGTGAGTATGATCTAATATCTCGGATATAATACAGACACTGAGATATACTATACCTTCCTGATAATAAGTGGTTTACTCTGATAATTATATTACAAAATAGTCATCTACTGCAGAAAAGCTGCCATTCTGTATGTTAAGTAAGTCAGCTGCAAGCAGCGTAGGTCTGATCACTATGAATATAAAAGTTTATTTAATTTTCAGATAAGGTGAAAACATGGGGTGGTAAAGAACCAGTAGAACATTTTATACCGGCTAACCCATGGGCTGGCCCAAGTTTAACTAACCTAATAAGGTCGGGGGCCCTCTACGCTCCCTGTGTCAGGCAGGATAAAGGCAATCTGCTCAGGTAAGATTTTACCAGATTTTACATTGGCTGTAAACTGCAGATTCTTAGTCATGTCGTGCTATGAACACAAAGATCTGTATAGTAGACCGGTAAACGATAAGACCACTGTGCAGGGAACATGATAAACCTAATTGTGTTTATATAAGTTGTCCCCCTTGTCAGCTGAATAGATGAAGATAAGATAATACTCGGTCTTGGGCTCCGGCTCGGTTATATGAAAAGCTTTAATGTCTGTACTGTCATATCAGTCCTGAGAGTCAAATAAAATATCTCTCTATAATATATCAAAAATTAGTCAATGCCTGAGATGATGGAAGTGACACTACCATCATCTCAGGCTAAGTTTGAGCATTTCAACGAGCTTCAAATTAAAGTGTTTCATGTAGATCACAGAGACGTACAAAAGTCGATGGATTTGGGCAGGGAGGGTCAGGTCAGGTCAGGTCATAGAGTTATCCTATGGGTCAGGTTATTATTTACAGGAATCGATACTAGTGAGATTTATTAGGTACAGCCGTAGGATATCACACCGCAAACTTGTAGGATACCACACAGCGCATTTGTATTTTTGTAGAAATGCGATCTATAATTCAAAGAATAAAGACTTGGGATGTTGTGAGTCTCCTAGTAGTGGCGCAGGTGAGTGTTGTTATTGTGTGCGATGAGTTGTTTTCTAGGACTAGATTATCTCAGGTTAGTAGTCTCTCTAATTAACTTCTCCTGCAACATAAATATAGAACCTCTTTGTCTCTTATGGCCAGCTTTCTATTTTAGGCACCACCTCAGAGTTAGAATGTACTCAGATCAAAGTCTTATTTAAAAATCCTAAGGTGGTCTGGAGAAATGTGACGTGTCCGAATCGTGTGGCCAACAAAGAGACGGTTTGTAATTATATATCATTTATATATATTATTTATCATACATATCACATATATATGTTATTTGTAGAGCTATGTATCACATATATGTTGTTTGTAGAGCTATGTATCACATATATGTTATTTGTCACCAGTGGGGAAAACCCAGACATTTCCACAAAACTTATGGAAAAAAACATTCATCAAGCATCCAGTTGGTACAGTGAAAATTGCCTTGTTCTAAACAGCGGTAAAACGGATGTCATGACCATTTCTAATAAACGTAACATCAAACCTCCGGAACTTAAATTTAACAATCTCATTTTCAAACAATCTGACAAAATTAAGTACTTAGGTGTGATTCTTGATAACAAATTAAATTTTAAATCTCATACCAGTAAAATTAAACAAAAACTTTATCCAATAGTCACCAACTTTCAACGTAATAGAAAATTCCTGACACCTAAATTAGCTAAGCTTTGGTACATTGGACTTATACGTTCTAATCTGGAATACAGCTCTCCTGTTTTATTTACCACAAACGACTATGTCAAAAAAGAATTTTTGAAAATTGAGAATAGATGTTTGAAAATTATAGACTGTAACAGTTCTAACGATAATACTCGAAAGACCTACAACATCCCTGTGTTAACTTTGCGTTACGAATATTTGTACCTGCTGACGTTTTATAAAATTGTCAATAGTTTAGTCCCAATAATTGATACCAATCTGCTCCCCGAGAAATTAACTAGTGAAACTCGGCTTGCTAAAAGTTCTGGGTTTAGACTATCCAAGGAAAATTTTAGATTTGCCTTAGCTAATTTCGGTGCTCAGAAGTTTAACGAGTCAATCCCTTGCTACATTCAAAAATGCCACTCGGAGCCACGTCCTCAAACTTCTCAATTAATGATTCAGTTCTTATCATTTCATTTTAGCCTACTGCTACATTGTTCTAACTTTTCTTTTCCTAGCTATTGTGTATTAACTTGTGTAATGTTTTACTGCTAATTAATGCCTGCGTGTACTTTGTAATTTTACCTGTCATTATTCTTGATTTTTAGTTACATGTCTTTTTAATTCTACACCATATTTTTATCAATTTTTCTGTTTTCTGGGTACAAGTCCTAAGGACTTATTCTTCTCCAGAATAAACATGGAATATATATATATATATATATTTGTAAAGCTATGTATCACATATATGTTATTTGCATAGCTATGTATCACATATATGTTATTTGCATAACTATGTATCACATATATGTTATTTGTAGAGCTATGTATCACATATATGTTATTTGCCGACCTATGTATCACATATATGTTATTTGCAAAGCTATGTATCACATATATGTTATTTGTAGAGCTATGTATCACATATATGTTATTTGTAGAGCTATGTATCACATATGTGTTATTTGCAGAGCTATGTATCACATATATGTTATTTGCATAGCTATGTATCACATATATGTTATTTGTAGAGCTATGTATCACATATATGTTATTTGCATAGCTATGTATCACATATATGTTATTTGTAGAGCTATGTATCACATATATGTTATTTGTAGAGCTATGTATCACATATATGTTATTTGCATAGCTATGTATCACATATATGTTATTTGTAGAGCTATGTATCACATATATGTTATTTGCCGACCTATGTATCACATATATGTTATTTGCAAAGCTATGAATCACATATATGTTATTTGTAGAGCTATGTATCACATATATGTTATTTGTAGAGCTATGTATCACATATGTGTTATTTGCAGAGCTATGTATCACATATATGTTATTTGCAAAGCTATGTATCACATATATGTTATTTGTAGAGCTATGTATCACATATATGTTATTTGCCGACCTATGTATCACATATATGTTATTTGCAAAGCTATGTATCACATATATGTTATTTGTAGAGCTATGTATCACATATATGTTATTTGTAGAGCTATGTATCACATATGTGTTATTTGTAGAGCTATGTATCACATATATGTTATTTGTAGAGCTATGTATCACATATATGTTATTTGTAGAGCTATGTATCACATATATGTTATTTGCATAGCTATGTATCACATATATGTTATTTGCAGAGCTATGTATCACATATATGTTATTTGTAGAGCTATGTATCACATATATGTTATTTGTAGAGCTATGTATCACACATATTCAGACCCTGCTGTCTGGGAGGTAAGGGTGAGTGTGTTATAGTATCACACAAGCACTGTGTAGTACTGGGAGGCGTGTGGCATATTACAGGAGTAGAACACTGTAGTGAAGCTCATTGTGATAGCGATGTATGTAAAGTCTACGAGCACACAGAACACGAGGTGACTACTGCAGTATTACTTCTTATAGTCTCACTCACTCACTCACCAGTAAACGTTCCCTCCTCCTCATCCCTCCGCCGTCTTCTGTAAACCGAAACTAATTGATAGTTTTTCCAAATGTATCATACCGGAAAGCAAATACAATTTATTCTTTATCTATATGATACTATGTTACCGACAAAAGGTGTTATGTACTCATCGTCCGATATGACTCCCATGAGACTTGTGCACTGTCATTATCCACTGAAAACATAAAAACAGTGATGGCACTGTTAGCGCGTCGTAAACCAGGGGCGGCTCTATATATGGAGATTTCTCACATTCTCAGTTGATATGTATTATGATATGATCACATTCTGAATGACATGAGATATAATATTATTGTTTTATATATTGTATAGTCTGTGACAGAGTCTACCTCACAGTTCTGGAGGTTACCTCTCTCCCTGGCATTTCACTCTGGTATTCTACATATGATCGTATTCGGTATCCTGCAGGGAGTAGTCGGCTCTAAACTAGAGGCGCTGGCTGGATGGCTCAGAGTGGCCATGATATACTTTGTGAGTCAATCATTTGAATGTTTAGCCTTTCTGCATCTGGTTTATGGAAGTTTTAAGTTTTTGAACAATTTATATGAGACTGAAAGTGGATCCATAGTGTAAGTAAGTGTAAGTATAGTGTAAAGTAACTAACAATGCTAACTTGTATACCTGATAACTATGTATTTGTTATTATGATCAGACATGTGGTCTTGGAGGCCTCTTACTCGGAGTGATAAAAAGACCTTACAGTCCTACAGTAGGTAGTGGAGGAGCTATATGTGGTCTTATATCAGTACAGGCTATAGAGCTTATACAGGCGTGGCCTTTAGTCAGCGACAAACAGAAGAGGAACGCTCTCATCAGAGTCATCATGCTTTATGTCATGATGTTCTTTCTTGGATTACTTCCTGGGGTTAGTATAAATACTACATAAGTAAGCATTCCCATTTATAACTATACCTCTAAGTTTAGAGCGTTACGTTCTTAGAGACTTAGTTTAAAATCCAGATATCCGATAACTAGTTTGGGCAGAACAGTAACACTGTTTTGGAGTGATCTATCCATAAACAATTATATATACATAAATAAATAATTAAATATTTATATGTTTACAGCTGCATCCCAATCCAAGGGGGAAACAGCCAAGGGGGAAACAGCCAAGGGGGAAACAGCCAAGGGGGAAACAGCCAAGGGGGAAACAGCCAAGGGGGAAACAGCCAAGGGGGAAACAGCCAAGGGGGAAACAGCCAAGGGGGAAACAGCCAAGGGGGAAACAGCCAAGATCCAAATTGCCCGCACTTTAAGTTGCCCCTCCCCTTGAGTGACCGGTTCACCAGTAAGATGGAACAATGAACTCCCTCCAGGGAAGATAGGGAGATGATGGATCAAGAATATGAGAAACACTGGTATTGTCACCTGAGGTGATCAACTGATAACTAGTACTATTTATTGTGTGATAGACTTAGCTCTGTTTGTAGGTGAACCAGTTTACAAACCTCGGTGGAGCTTTTCTCGGTATATTATGTTACTTTGCTGTGATGCCTTACGTAGCTTTCACGGCGATGCGGATCCGTATTATGAACATACTGAGAGTAATAGCGTGGCTACTTATTATAATATATCTAGCCTTATGTTTTTACTTATTCTATATAACTCAGCCTGAGAGTAATACCTCATTAAACTTCCTAAACTGTTTAGCTTTTATCCCGTTTGCCTGTGATGATGATCTCCCGTAGCGTAGCAGCCTACCGACGGATTCGCCTCCGGAAAATAACCATCAATCAGTTCTATTGTTTTTGTTTTATTTCACTGTAGCAATATCAGTTGAATAAAATTTGTTCATTCTACAATTGATTAGTAATTTGTGAAGCACTGATAGATTTATCTAACTTAATAAATCGATGTACCACAGTTTTATTTGGTCGATATCAATAGGGATAAAGTTTTAAAAGAACTTTCACCTGAACACAAGTCAGCTCCAGTTTCATGTAAATTACCTATAAATCTGATCTGTAGACTGTGAGGGAAGCTCAAGCTATCCGTAAGTCATACCGACTATCCTACATATGGCCTATTAGTGAGATTAACTGATCGGTGTTAGAAGTTAATATCTACAGCGAAGCCGAATGTTTGCCTGATACTATTCCAGTAATAGTTCCGCCATCCTTCCTTAGTTCTCTCAGATTCCTCTGACGGTATACCAGTCTGTGATAGAGTTAATGTAGTAGAGTTAGATGACTGAGATAGTTTTATAGTAACTACTGAATAATGTGCATCAGGCCAACTCTTCATTCTCCATCTCTGTATTATCGTATCGTTAGGAATCTGTGTGACAAAGTTAATAAGGATAAGCTTAGAAACATAACACAAAACCATCCACAATCGGCAAACTATAACTATGTCTACACATAACACATATATAACATACATACATAATATGTCTACAGTAGTTCTTTCGGTTGTCAATGTTTTGTCGACACACATAAAAACGAGCAATTTCATAGGGAGTTATCTCCTTTTTGTTGTCAAGAAGACAACTCCAAATAATATGAACAATTCTTTTAAAGAATTTGAACATTGGGAGGGTTGAGTGAGGTAGTCTAATCTAAAATATGGATTTTCCACGTCTTTTTACAACTGTAGAGTCAAGTTACAACTCTCGATGACCACCCTGTGAGGAATGATGATCTGAAACGGAAGTGCTGACTTTATTGGTTAGAAAACCTTTATTTTGGGAATCCCTAATTCAGGATGACGTAGGGGCGGAGCTCACATCATCGCAATTACTATAATATGAGTGATTTCTGTAGTTGTTTTCTGCTCATGTAATACCTTTATAGTGTCTAGTACTCATCTCCTTACTAAACTTGAGAACAATTCAACTCTACTAGAAGATGATAATGGAGTGTTACAAGACACTAAAAGTATTTCATTGGAGGAAAACACCAACAGAAAACAACCAGCTTCCAGCTTGTAACATAGCAACAGTGGTAATGTTACTTCCGCCAATACGTAATTCTGAAGGAGGGATTCCCAAATAAAAAGTTTTCTAACAAATAAAGTGAGCACTTCTATTTCAGGTCATTATTCCTCACATGATGGTCACAGAGATTAGGAACTTGGACCTATAGATGTAAGAAGACATGAGGAATCCATATATTAGATTAGATTACCTCACATAACCCTTCCAGGGTTCACATTCTTTAAGTCTGGGAAATTGGTCCGTAACAGAGCCTTTCAAAATTATTGGTTCTTCTCATCTACATTCAGTGAAAAACTCTTTTGTGAATGAGGAGTTTGCACCTCATAGTTTCATCAATCTCAATAACAAAGTAAAAACCGACAGATTACACTATGATGTTTACCAAAATGAACATAACGCCTCTATTTGGATTTTAAATTAAATCAATTAATTATAAATCTTACCAGCTGTTGAAATTCTCCGGAGATCATCCCGTCAAATAATATAAACTTTCCTCCTACAGATACGTCCCATTGTTTGATAGGAGATCTGGTAAAGGCCTGTACCATCTACAATTAAAAAAAGTAATAATAACTGTAAATATCTTACTACATCCTCAGATAATACAAAACAAACTCTATATAGAGCTGGAAAAATAAGTCACTATACTGGGTCAAGGATTGATAGGGGGATGGGAAAGTGGTATAGATAAAGCTTAAATTCATTTGACTGAATGAAGTTTTCTGCATGGGTGTGTAAAATAGACTCCCCCAACTCACCTAAGTGCCACTCACATTATTGAACCACTTTTATATACTTTTCATGTGGATTGAAACTCATATAAAAAACAATGGGCTTATAAATTTGCTAAAATAATTCATTTGCCTTTTTACCTGCAAGCTTTTTTTTGGGACTATGATCAACAATGGAGATATTCAGAAATGCAGAAATTCTGAACTACATGGGAAAATAATTTTAATCTTGGCATTGCTTAGTTAATTTTGACCATCAATCATTGTCATCACTCTTATTCAATGCCGAGATTATTCAAGATTGACAAATAATAAATGTTACAAGGGTGAGTAGTACAGATCATGAATAAAAAAGAAATTGCCTTCCCCTGGTTAACTCTTGATGGAGTATAGTAGAGATTCCTACTCATAGTCGTGGGCTGGCTGTATATGTGTACCAGTCTCATCCAACCACTATATTAATAACTACAGTGTAAGTCACTAAATTAAAACTCCAGGGGACCCAAGAAATTCTAATTACAATAATGCCAGCTAGCGGGGATTTTCAAGTAAAGCGTGGCGTATTTCAGGAATAATTATAACAAACAGCAACATTTCATTTGTTGTATTGTGCAATGCAAGTGGTAGTGGAAATAAAACGCTGATGGCTAGTGAACAGAAGTAACCACTGAATTGGTTATGCGGGGTAGACAGCTTTGTTTAAGAGTGTTAAATTAAAATATTGACCAGTCCCTTTGCCTACATTGTCAAAAACAAACATCTGAACAGGGAGATACATTCTTCCTTGATTAGAAAAGACAACTTCCAATCATGAGCCCTGTGAATATTGAGTTACTTTCTTTCTGGGTAGGGGAAGATAACTTAGAACTCCAGTCAAAATTTCAATTAATTAGATGGGTCTAGAAATCATTGGCTGAGCTGGGACCATACTCAGGTGTCTGAATTAACAGAAATTACGTATTGACAGGATTCAAATTAACCAGCTTACACTGTAATTAGAATCACTACTCTAATACTCACATTCTGTTCAGTTAATGCTCTGTATATCTCCTCTTTAGCACACATAAACTGTTCCTTCATACTAATCTTCTTAGTACTAATCTTAACACCACCTGTACTCGCTGCTGCCGTACTCGGTGGAGTGGAGGGTTTAGATGGCGATATTGAGGAATTAACCGGTGGTGCTATAGATGCTTGTTTAAATTCATTTGATAGATTGTTCGTTATTTGGCTATTTTGTATATTAGGTGTAGAGTTTTCTTTCTTCGGATCTGTAGGTAATACCATCCCTTGACTAAATTCTACAACAGAAACCATCCAGTGTAAGATTTATACAGGAGCTTATTCGCTCACAGGATGTATTACAAACCCACTGTATATTTGTGAGCAGTTCAAACTACACTATGAATACGATCTACTCTAACTCATATCAAGCACCAAACAGCTTGCAAGGCCTTCATAAAACCAGAAGATTGAAATACCATGTGGATACTTGATACGAACCAATACAGGTATCGAGTTTTATAATACATAAATACAAGTAGAGAGACAGACAAACAGACAGACCTTCTCTGAGAGAGTCTAGATAATTAGATAGAGATTCCCTGATCTGATCCGCCCCTCTAGTTCTCACTAACTCTTTTAGTGTTTGAGCTCCCGAGTTCTTCTCTTTTACTGTCACCTCAACCTTAGAATAAAATATATATCACTACGTCATCTCAACCTTAAAATTTGATAAATATTCTATACTCAAAAACTCTATATCTAGGTCCTAGGACATGAGAAGAAATTCCCGATCATACCAAAATTACTTATCCTCACATCTGTCCAGATTGTTGGGAGAAGTACTGTATATACCAAAAGCCCCCTAATCCTGATAAAGGGATGTAATCTTAGTTCTTGTGATCAAAGGTCTGAAATAATATCCGCTAGGCTTCGATACCATGTTAGGGTGAGGTAAGTAAGTCACAGGTAAGTAAGTCACAGGTAGGTAAAAAGGTAAGTAAGAGGTATGATAGATCCTTACCTCGATATCACATAGATCCTGCTCATCAGATAGGTTAGGTATAGTAAGTGTACCGCTAACTTCATCCATATCTTCTGTATTCAGTAATCCTACATAATAGTAATCAACAAGTAATAACGGTGGGAAATCAGAGATCAGATCACGACATGTATAATAATATAAAGCATACAAGATAGTAAAATAAGTTCAACAAAATTTTACTATACTCAAATTTTACTCAATTTATTGCTCACTCCGTCTTTCAATTGGACTAAGTCGTTCTCAAATGCCAATTTTTGTTGTTTTTACTTGAATGACCCGCAGAGTAGTTACACATATGAACTGTCGGGCCAACTAGTCAAAACCTAAAAGTCATAAAGACGAACCTTTCCACTTCATTTTTATATCCCACTCATAGAAGAATATGAGTTTACTTTTCCTGTTGTTAGCTGAGGCTTCTCCTTCTAGTGTTGTGAACTCTTTCAGCTCCGCCACACCAGCTAAACCACAAAATAAAGGTTTTATGTCAAATAAGGGCACCAGGTATATAGCCTAGTATTATCATAGAATGAAAATGGTAATAAAACCTTTCATTCATCACTAAAACAAACGTTGCCATATTACAATCAATGCATGTCTTCTTAGCGAGTAACTGATGTATGTAAAACTAGCCGATATCAAGTTCAAAGAGTGAGCACGGGTAATATAAGGGTATATATAGCACAGGCCTTGAGTAATCAACAATTACCCCAGAATGACAGAGTCAAATGAAAATCTAGTCATCTAGTCAAGTTAAGCCTACAGAACATATGGATTTATACTCCAGGACAACTGTGGAAGTTTATAATAACCATTATATTGTAGCACAAATCTATAGGATATACTACCTGCTCCCTCGATCTTTAGTCCGATAAGTAACGACCTTAGCTTGTCTTTAGACCACTGGGTTGCATTTTTCTCAGTCCTTCAAGGAAGAAAACAGATTGATAAGAAATACTGTACCTCATGCCTAATAATATGATGATATAAGAGTGCATCCAAAGATATATCTATATGTTAATAATTCATAAACTGAGGTTTCCCTGCGTCAAGTGGAACAAGTTTCTTATTACTATGGTATGTTAACTTAGAGGCGGGCCACCGTCCTGCCTATCACCACCGGACCAAGAGTTACTAGAGAATTTCTAAAACTACAGGGTGTTGTCAAACTGCTGGCCGACTTCTGGAAATGGAGATTTATTGGAGAAGACACTCCACAAAACTTCATCAAAGGTCACTAAAGGTGTGCATTGTCTGCTTCGTTATAAGTTACTCCTCACTCACAGTCACAGCAGCAGTGAGCTGGAGTGGATTGTTGTGATGGGTTTGGAAATGAATCGTGTGATTTTCTGATGCCTGGTGACATGCAGGGCCCAATGCACAAATACTGATGTATGTGATTGACTCATTGAGTGATATATAAAGTCCCATAAATAAATACATAGGTAACAAATAAATCTCACTGTTTGTATCATCATGATTATCATTCAATTACAATTCAATTGAATTAATTCAAGAGTTGAATTACAAATCTTTATTATGTACCCTACTGTAGTCTAAGTGTAAGAAATAGTAGATTATGTTATTACCAATGCCAGTTGTTAACATTTGTAGCATCAGCTCTCTCCTCCACAATCCATCTTGGATCTCCTTCTCCCCATTTAGCCATAATAAAAGTAATGTATACCAAAATCAGTAAGACGAAATTGGTAAGTCAGAGCATGAATGCTATGATGTCATTTCCACAAGAAATTTCCAGAATTTTACGAATTATGAGTCGGAATTTATATTATGGACAATTTAATTGGTCACTTCTGGCAAATCAGGTAGATGATTGGTTTAAAAATGTAGTCTCTCTTAGTTTTCCTTAAAATATATGTCCAGCGAAAATAGCAATTCTACTGAAGGGAAGAAGAAAGTTGAATTAAAATTGGTACAACTAATTACTGTGAGTATGAAATTTATGATTAAAAAGGGTATAAAATCCCTCAACCTATTTCTCCTTAGCGTTACCAGCTGGTAGCCATTCTTATGACAAGCAAGGTTATGAACTTCAACAGGCCTTCTAGCTTAGTTAAACAGTAGAAGCACTTTTATTATTGTTTTAATAAGATAGAAGTCGAAGTATATATATATATGGCTGTTTGTTGTATTATATATATACCCCTATCTATCTTAAATAATATCATATGTCATATACACTGTATCTGATAATCTATAACCCTTGCTTAAGACTCAACTTAGTAGCCTACCACAAGACAGGCACATATAACAGAATTCGTTTTGTTATCTACTATACACTTATATTTTATTTTATAAGAAAATCTCTATAAATAAAAATTTGAAGCACATACTATATATATATATTATATAACATATGAAGAATTTGAAAAATGAGTATTTATATATACTACTCCATACTCATAGGCCTAATTAATTAACTGGAATTGAGTGAGAGTGAAATGTGTTTGCTTGGGGTCTCGCTCACACTTTGTTGTTCATTACAGAAAATTTCAGTTCTGTATGGGCAGTAGCCAGTTTTATGAAAATCATAGTAGAGGGTTTGTTAGTGCAGCCCTTATTGTGTTGCTAAGATATATTTTAGGTACATAGTCCAATCAAACACTCCGGTGTCGTGAGACATGCAGCAGTGGTGCTGTACAGGACATGTCCTACAGCACTCATGCGGCACCTACAGCAGCACAAACAACAATTATTTATAGGCTTTGAGTGCTGTCAGACATGTCCCATACGGCATACAACACCTGTCAAATGTTTTACATCACCCATCGCCAGCGACGGTTTGAGTGCCCATTCAGGACAGGATAAATTTTTGTAACATTGGAACTATCTACAGTCTGAGTGCACGCTTTCGGAAGTAATTTGTCTAATTAAAAAGACTAAATAAGCGTAAATTTTGAGACTGTGGATTAAAAAAACCATCACTCATTCTCTTTGAAGGACCCCCCAGTTTGCCTTGTTTTCCAAATTACTGAACTCTCCAGCTGTTCACTAGTAATATCTTGGCTATAAGTACTATTTGGCAATATAATTCTTTGGTCTTTGGGTGTCCTTAAATCAAAATTTGGCCTAGTAAAGAGTTTTTTGGGAATGCAGCTTGTGTTTTGTGTGAGAAGTGGAGAGCCAGTAGGTTAATTATTCCACAGTTTAGCTGTTAATATGAAATACAGTCACTAGAGGCATGAATGGTAATATACTGGGGTATAAATTTGTGGAGAGGGTGTCTGCTAGATGAGGTTGTCTGGGCTCTGTGGGGTGCTGTGTAGGATGGCTGAGGTATGATCCATAAAGTAATCTCTTCTCAATGTCAGTCTCAGTCATGATGAAGTCAGAGTGAGGAGTTAGGTCAGAGTATGATATTAGCTCCTTAGTATGCTCAGAGTGGACAGCACCAAAATAGGCTACACTACATGTACAATATCATATATCATATATTGTCCTAGCTAGTAAGCTTTGAAAATGAAGTTGTTCGCTTGATATAATGTCAATTTTTGTATGTGAGACTAAGAACAGCGCTTTGTTCGAGAATATCTGCCCAGACATGGTATTGGGACAGGTTCTCAAGTGTAGGAAACAAGAACCTCGCGTATTCCAGTGGGTAGTACAATCCAGTCTGTGCAAAAACTTTACTGCAATGATCACATCATATGTAACTATAATGGATGTGTCAAGGAAATTACCTCAAAGGGAAATCCTCTTAGTGATCCAGCTGAATAGTCAACCCTTCAGTTTCAGGCTGTAATTTCTGAGTCTTCGCACAGATTAAAACCTTAACAGATGGCAATAGACAGAGATCTGAGCTGATCTAGTTCATATTAGTGTCAGTGCGTTTTACCCCCCCCCCTACAAGGAAGGAATCAGAGAGTGATTTCCCTAACTCTGTGATGTAAAACTAAATCTGATGTTTCTCTCATTGTAGTATTAGATAATAATGGGAGAGAGATATAATATACATAGTCAGCTGGAGCATTTACAGTCTAAGTATATCGGTACAGGACACGCTGATACTACTAAGTGGGAATGGGTTACTCATCAACATAGAGATAGCTATTCTCTATATGTGGTCAGTATCTACTCATCACTGTCACCTGACCTGTCACCTGACCTGTCACCTGACCTGTCACCTGACCTGTCACCTGACTATCCCTAACTCGCCCTGCATATTGTCAATAGACAGTTTTCTGAGCTCTTATTTATGCCTCAATTCGGAGCTGTACTCTCTCCAGTTTGGTACTTTTAAAGAATTTGAGCCTTGGGAGGGTTATGTGAGGTAATCTGATCCAATATATGGATTCCTCATGTCTTTTTACATCTATAGGTCCAAGTTCCTAATCTCTGTGACCACCATGTGGGAATAATGACCTGAAATAGAAGTGCTCACTTTATTTGTTAGAAAGCTTTTTTTTATTTGGGAATCCCTCCTTCAGAATTACGTATTGGCGGAAGTAACATTACCACTGTTGCTATGTTACAAGTAGGCCAGAAGCAGCTATAGCCTAAGTTGTTATGGCACGGACAATATTTGATGGCAAGATTCTGATCACTTTTTATACTACATCAATATATGTTCTGTAAAATTCACCGGGTGTACCCAGTTGTAGTGGTCATATTTTGAAAATAAATGGCAATTCGTTTTCAATTTAAATGAAGAGAACATAAATCCTCAAGCTGACCTACTTGTATAGAGGACCAATCATCATTGTGAAAATAAAGAAATCTATTTATAAAATACTCAATCGTGTCAACTTGAAATTGGCATTGACATAGCAAATATTAATAATGCATCTTTGTACGGTGCTATTGACTTACGCCCAGCCTTTGTTAAATTTAACTCTCATGCTTTAGCAGATGACATAATACAAGGAAGCATGAACATGTCTAACAAAATGACAGTGTATCACTTTGACTAACATTATGGAGTGTATTATTCACTACGAGAAAGTAGATGAAGCAGCCGAGAGTGTTTTTTTGTCAGCCTCAAAGCTTGCTGAACTCAAATATGTGGCTAAAGAGTGGGTGAAAACTGGGAAAGAGCCGGAATGCTTCATTGCCAAAAATCTATTGATTACTATGACAATGGATGAATGTAGTACCTATAAATACCATCGTCTTTGTATGTTCAGATTTTCTAAATCCAAGCTAGAAAGAGCCAAGGAAAGTGCCATGAAGAGAAAGGTATGTATAGAACATGCTCATGATTCAGGATTTACTCTCAAGGTATTAATTGATGACCACGGTGCTGTATGGAAGACCACCTTGTGTTGCTTTGTTTGAACCGATATGAGACTTTGTGTGACGTTGCTCTCAGTCAGAGATAGTGTTTGGGCCAAGAAGATCATTCTGTGATAAATAAGAGAGTTCTATCAAGGAGTAAAAGACTTTTACTCCTTGATAGAACTCTATTATTTATCACAGAATGATCGCAACACTGAATTAAATCATAGTTGGAAAATCTGAGATGCCTTCAATTTTTTTCAGTCTTGATCGATTGACCCTTGTAATTGCTACTCATTAACCCTGCTCTAATAATTTCCTGTTTTTAAGAATGAGGATGGAGCCAATTTGCCGAGCCCAAAGAAACTCAGGTCTTCAGAACCGAGTACTAGTAAGCCTCAGACATTCTCTTCTACCTGTGTCATATGTAATAAGGAGAAGTACAAAAACCGCAAGAAACTACCGACCTCTAGAGCTGAGACTTTAGATGCTGGTAAGTACAATAAACTGCTACATCATAATCTCAGGTTTTATTCTGCCTTCTGCAGACTCTGTAGGGTTGAATTGTTGATTAATTGAAATGAGATATCATCGTGCATGCCACAAGAATTATATCGCAACTGTTACGAACCAGCTCAGGTAAAAACTATAAAATCTGTTTGCCACTTATCATTGTCATTTGTCTGGCTCAACATTATGTGTGTTACATTCCTATGCTGTCCCTCTTTGAAAATTGTTAACAAGTTCACTTGGGCGTAGAGATGAGTTCATATGAAGTGCTGTAAAATTGTTATACCAATTGTTTTAGATCTAAATTGCTCGCTTTGTGAGATCTGCATCATGGCGACAACTTGAGGACCTGGTTAGCTCAAAGATAGAGCGCGAGAAGGGTTCTTACACTGTATCTGATTTACTTGGCTTATATAATAAACTACGTAGAGATAACAGAGAAGATGAGACCAGGTAAGACTATGCTTTATATTTATATATACTAGTATCCCACCATGCAATTTCCTGGAATTCCCAGTGAGATCAGGGCGATAAAATCTTGCGAGACTGGGGTTCCCAGGTTGAAGTTGCATTGTGCAAACATTATCAACATGCGGTTTTGAGAACACTCAAATGCATTGATCAAACTTTGGCCTTGTTAGATTAGGATTAATTAAAAAAATATGAAAAGTTATGTCAAAATCTTTTTCTTCCTCGGACTTACATGTATTGTGCTTTAAGACAAAAATGTCATCTTTTTACAGCCAAAAAGCTTTTGTCTACCGCCTGAAGAGAGAGTTTAAAGGCCGCCTTAGTTTTCATCAAGCCTCTGATCCCTCTCATGGTGATATAGTGACAAGCAGCAACGCAGTTTTGACTGATTTAGTGACTGGTACATCAGTACTCACAAACACATCCAGCCTCTTGAGCGAGGTCGACACTGCCTGCTCATGTGATGAGGAAATCCCTTTCAATAGTGTAACCCAATCCAATCAATATCAACTCAATCAGGCAGCAATTTCACTCCGTTTGTATATAGATCAAACCAAAAAAGTTGAGATCCCCTGGCCACCTACTGCAGACAACCTTAACGCTGAGGCCTGTGTCGAATTTGTTCCGCCACCACTATTTAATTTTCTAGCTATGATGACAGGTCATGCTGATGTGGTCTGTGACTGGAACACCTACTATAATTTGGAACCTCTGTTCGCCTAAAAATTCTCAGCTTAGCCCAAGACATTGTACAGATAAGCTCCAAAGGTGCTGCTGTTACTCCAAAGTCTTTAGCCATCGGCCTAACAGTGAGGCATATGACTGGGTCTAAATTGCTAGCCAAACTTATTCATGGAGTTGGTCATTCTTGCAGCTATGACTCAATTATTAGGCTCGAAACAGCACTTGCTTTGAAGCAAGCTGCAAATACAGCTTTCAGAGAGTAGTCTTGATGATGAGGAGGAGGAGGAGGCTGGCGAAGACGAGGATGATGAGGATGAGGAAAATGAGTGACCAAATAATAAAAGTTCTTGTTGACTGTAACAAAAAATACTACAATTTTCACTAACTAAAAGAGATTTTGTGAAAAATTTGTGAGACGCTGCCGCTGACAATGACTGATACAACCGGGTACACCCTTATTTGTTAATTCAGCACCCTTTTTTACCCTAGAAACATTTATATTCTCGTTCTCTGTTGGCTGTATCGAACACTAAAATATTCACTAACTTAAAGCTCTTTATTGAATAATTTGGGATATGCTGTCATATACTGCCACGCTGCCGCTGATGATGACCACTATAACCGGGAACACCCTCATTTTTGGATTCAGCACACTTTTTTACACTAGAAGCATATTAATCTTGTTCTCTGTTGACCGTTGACTGTATCAAATGCCACAATTTTCACTTAGTAGAAGTGAATTTGTAAAAAAAAGTCGGATTTGCTCCCACGCTGCCGCTGACAATGACTGATACAACTGGGTAAACCCTCATTTTTGAATTCAGCACCCTTTTCTACCCTAGAAACAGATATATTCTTGTTCTCTGTTGGCTGTATCAAACACATAAAATATTCACTAACTAAAAGCGCTTGGTTGAAAATTTTGGGACATGCTGCCATATACTGCCACGCTGCCGCTGATGATGACCCCTACAACCAGGTACACCCTAATTTTTTGGATTCAGCACACTTTTTTACACTAGAAACATATTAATCTTGTTCTCTGTTGACTGTTGACTGTATCAAATGCCACAATTTTCACTAAGTAGAAGCGAATTTGTAAAAAAAGTCGGATTTGCTCCCACGCTGCCGCTGACAATGACTGATAAAACTGGGTACACCCTCATTTTTTAATTCAGCACCCTTTTTTACCCTACAAACAGATATATTCTTGTTCTCTGTTGGCTGTATCAAACACTAAAATATTCACTAACTAAAAGCGCTTGGTTGAAAATTTTGGGACATGCTGCCACGCTGTCGCTGATGATGACCCCTACAACCAGGTACACCCTCATTTTTGGATTCAGCACACTTTTTTACTCTAGAAACATATTATTCTTGTTCTCTGTTGACCGTTGACTGTATCAAACACTACAATTTTAACTAGCTAAATGAGAATTTGTAAAAGATATGGCATATGCTGCCGCGCTGCCGCTGACAATGACCAATACAACCGGGTACACCCTCATTTTTGGATTCAGCACACTTTTTTACCCTAGAAACAGATATATTCTTGTTCTCTGTTGGCTGTAATAAACACTACAATCTTTACTAACTAAATGCGATTTATTGAAAATTTGTGATATGCTGCCATATACTGCCACGCTGCCGCTGACGATGACCGCTACAACCGGGTACACCCTCATTTTTGGATTCAGCACACTTTCTTACCCTAGAAACACTTGTTTTTTTCCTGCCATCAAAAATTGTCCGTGCCATTTTTTTTTAGAGCACTTAGAGCTAGGCTGCTTCTGGCCTAAAGCTGAAAACGGGTTGTTTTCTGTTGGTGTTTTCTTCCCATGAAATACTTTTAGTGTCTTGGAACACTCCATTATCATGTTCTAGTAGATTTGAAATGCCCTCAAGTTTAGTAAGGAGATGGGTACTAGACACTATAAAGGTATTACATGAGCAGAAAACAACTACAGAAATCACTCATATTATAGTAATTGCGATGATGTGAGCTCCGCCCCTACGTCATCCTGAATTAGGGATTCCCAAAATAAAGGTTTTCTAACCAATAAAGTGAGCACTTCTATTTCAGGTCATTATTCCTCACATGGTGGTCACAGAGATTAGGAACTTGGACCTATAGATGTAAGAAGACATGAGGAATCCATATATTGGATCAGTTTACCTCACATAACCCTCCCTAGGCTCAAATTCTTTAACCCACGTCGCATAGGAAAAACCTGCTGAAAGAGGGTTATCTTGAAAACGCTTATGTTAGGACAAAAATGATTTTTGATTCAGAGTCTGCACCATTGAAAACCCCGGGTTGATAAATCTTATTTTTAGTGACGAAAATTCTGCCAAATTGACCGCAAAACAGGCAGAAAATGCTATAATTGACTATATCCAAATTACTAAAATTATTTCCCAAACTATGTCCATATGAGTTTTCAATGTTGCAGATTCTGAATCAAAAATAATTTTTATCTCATTATAAGAGGTTTTCAAGATAACCCTCTTTTCAGCAGGTTTTTCCTATGGGGGGCGTACCAAACTGGAGAGAGGACAACTCCGAATTGAGGCCCAAATCAGAGCTCAGAAAACTGTCTATAAGTTAGAAGCCCCCCAACTGTGCCAGTAGTGCATCATTATAACAACTGTATTGGAGCTGTTTGACTTCAGTGTGTATTCAAGGAGTACTCTTGGTGTATTACGCATGAATTTAGGTGTACACTGGAATCGGTACAAGCAATGTACAAGCCCATCAGTACAGTGACAATCAGTACCTAGCCTATCAGTACTATGATACTCGGTAATATGTACCTAGTTACTGATATATTTACAGGCACAACATGATATGCTAAGTTACTGATATATTTACAGGCACAACACGATATGCTGAGTTATTTTGCATTAGCTGAGAACGAAAGTCGCGCCAGAGTTAGATTTAACTACATGGAGAAGATGATACAACCCTGTGGTCCTCCGCCTGAGCGTATGGACTTAGATGACTAGTATATATATATATATAACTATGAGCCATCATCTCATCTATATGTATAAACAATGTCTGCAGGGTGATTTCTCTGTCTTCATAACTTTTATTATGGCGATATGTGCAAAGGCTCATCGGTTGTGAGTATAATCAGACGGACAAGAATCTGCTATCGCCTGATACCATGTGTAAATTTTATAACTGAAACAAAGGCTCAGTTACAACCAGATCAATCCTTTGTGTCACCAACAATTATGTGGATATTTTCACAAAGGAATCAATTAAGTAATTATACCTTGAAAAATAAATAATTATCATGTATTGAGCTGGATATTCTGTGTAAACGCTTGATAGTTATGTAGCTATCTTAAACACCAGCCTTCTCTAGCCTGGGCAGGCTGTATGGGGTGGGAGGGTAACCTGCCCAGACTAGGCCTTTTTTCCATCCTAAGAAGCGGAGCAGGCACTACTGCTGTGTTACTCCTCGTGATGCGGGTGTTTACAGCTCTTATGTTTAACACAATGAGGAGAATGTCTGTAAGTTCTGCCTCCGCTGGCTGTAGAAGATATCACTGTAGATGCTCCACTTTTGAGAATCAGGGAGCTCTGCTTGTACGACTCGCGGCTCTTTGTAGCCCTTGATATCTAGAAATAAAAAAGAAGTGATATCAAGTTGTCTACTCTATGCATGGGTCAGATAACTCTTTGCACACTTTTTCCATCCATTAATTAATGCAGGGAAGGTACCCTCCTAGATTAGTGAACACAACGAGCTTTATACAAACTCACTGACCACTCTCGGCGGGGTAGTCAACTGTGTATCTCTGTGAGGAGGAGTTCTCGACCGACAGATGGGATTCGCTTCACTCGGTACTTTGGGAGTCGTCTTTCCTGACATGAGCTTGAAGTCAAGGTTTTCATATGGTACACAATACTCATATTCCTCCTCACAATCTGCGGTGGGTCTCTCTGCCGTGAGCGCTAAATTCTGCACTCATAGTAAAAGAATAGTATAGATGCAAGGTAAGGTCAGGTAGAGCGATTCCAGCCCCAAAAGGAACAATAATTCGCTGGTTTGTTACTTTATTCATAAGATCATCATATCTTATGTATTTTGAAGTGATGTATTCGTATATTAAATCGGATGGCGGTTCTGACAGTCAGGGGGGACAACTGGCTGATGAGATTTTTTTAACCAAGAGAAATTTTTACTGTAAGCCAGATAGTTTGACGTGAAAAACATTTCAAATATATAATTACCTCACCTGACTGTATAGTCGTGTTTGTTTGCCTCGAGTTAATTCAGTGAATCCATCATCTACCACTTCCTCATAATGATTAGAATCTGATATCGTTTTACGAGATGTATCTACTATATCAGACATCACCTAAAAACAGCCAATCACTCCTACATGTCAACTTTCATAGGGCTGAAAGTTTCTTTCTTACATATGGCTTGCTTTTGATGGAATGATAGCTTGTAAGGTTTGCAATTGATAAACAATGTTTTGTGAGCAATCACTAGTATTAATAAGAGTTTGTGTGGAATGTGTATAACTAATGTATTTTTGTCATTATCAGTTGCCTATCTAACAAGAAAAGCACATGTGTTTGACTGTAGAGTGGTATTACAGACAGATAATGATAACATCATCTCACCTGTATATCTTCATAAAGAGAGCTTTCAGACACCAAGTTGTTATCGTTGGTTTTTATAGATGCTATGTGAGCGATCATTGATTCCTTTACATCACTGGAGTTTGTGACCCCGCTCTTTATCTTAGACTGATCTCCACCGTAGTCTGACGACTTCTCTTCTCTACCTGCAGATACTTTAGCTCGGACTATCGATTTCACTGATGATTTCTCCCTACTCTGCTGTAGGTTCTTACTTTGGCTCTGTAAGCGGTTTTGAGTTTTTCCTGTTTCTATTTTGTTTGATGTTTCATAATAGACATCATATAGAATGCTGCCTCCTTCTGATGCCGGTAAGGGTGGCAGCACTCGAGAGTTTGTAGTCCGTGACCCGTCTGCTCCATCCCCTCGTCCTCCTTTTGCTACACCACTGTTACCCTTGAGTGTCTGGGGTGCCTTCTTCTCCCCACTTGCAGTTACAGACTGATTAGTGGGTGTGATATAATGGTAGTATAAACCTTCACCTTCATTCGCTGCTCCTAAATCAGGCACTGTATCTAACACGTCATGCTGTTTATCAGTGTCTAGTGTTTTCTGTTTCTCATTGAGAACTGCTTCTGCTGTTATCTCATTACGAATCAGTTGATCCTGAAAGGTACACCATTCACTCTGTCTCCTAGAACCTAAAATATCGTCAACAGTACAATGACAGTAGTGATATATAAAGTGCCGTCACTATATATTGATACATGGGTTATCTTATCATACGAGGCAAGGTTGTCTGTATACTCTTATTTATACTAAAAAAAAAGACAACAGCAGAAGTTTCGCTGTTATATTGCTACCTTAGGTAGCTAAAACTCAAACACAAAATAGAAATAGATCATTCAAATTTAGTCATGTATATATATAATATATATATATATGCTATAAAGAGAAGAAAACGGAGTAGCTAATCAATGTGGAGGCCATAAAATAGGGGAAACTATTTACTGATTCCAGGGTCCAAGACTGCAGTATTAACCTTGCAGCATGTGACATAAGACATAAATAATACTGTATTACCTCGTCTTTGCTGAATAAGCTCGTCAGCGTCGATAAGCCCGTCGGCTATGTCAATAAGTGGATCTGGCTCAGATTCTATATGAGCTTTAGGGTAGGTACTGTAAGCCCGACCTCTGGATTCTGGGGGTATAGTCTGGGTGAGATGTTTAGTACCTATCACAAAAATAATGGAACAACTCTGTACATCACTGAACCAATAGAGCCATCAAAATATCTCATTACAATCGATCGATTCTCATAATAATTGATCGGAGAGGTGATGCAAAACCTGAGCCGTCTCAGTTTCACAGATATGCCATATAATACTAGGTAATTTCCAACATTATTATCTTGATGACAATCAGCAGAAGGAATGCTTCTGGTGTCGGATATATACATCCTTATATTTACATGCTGTCTGTCATGTGGATACTATGAGCTATTTATTTACTTTCTTATAGACTTGATGCCCATTTTGTTACAGATAGTATATATATATATATATATATATATACATGTATATATCCATAAGTATGCATTTTGTCTGACTTCAATTTAAATCATATTTGAGGGCAGTGATCGGGCCAATATGCGCAGCCGCTTGATGATGTTGCTGATAATCGAGGTGCAGGGCAAATTGCCTTTTGTGAGGTGGCGACAGAAGATCATTATTGTGATGCTTAAAGTCGACACCTCAGGTGATTTTATTGGCAGTATATATTAAAGTGAACACCTTCAAGCCAAGAGGTGATCCCTGAGGATACAGACTCTCGGCCTCATTAACTCTCACAGTGAAACTTTTGCAATGAAACTTTCTCACATGAGGGGTAGATGTCAAATTGCTATTAAGGTAAAAATCTTGTTTTGAATCTCAGCCATATAGAGAAGAGTTGGTGTCACACGTATAATTCTTTCTTATTTGCCCGATGAGAATATTATTCACTATATTACCTGTACCAGATGACGAGTTATTAGCAGTTAGTAGATTTCTGGTCTCTCTACTACCTCGAGGTTTTAACTGTATGGCTGCCTTTCTATCCCGACAGCAGTATCTCTGCTGACACCAGCAGACAAATACTCCAGCTGTAGCTGCCACCAGGTTAACAACAACTATCACTACAGATATGATAATCAGTGTCCGGTAGTGTCCTTTGTCTCCCCCTGCTCCTCTGCCTCCTCCTTCCCCTCTGGACGTTGTTACTGCTGTCACTAAGAAGAGTGATGGTCAGTTATTCATGATAGATGGAAAAATCGATAACACTTCCCAACAGAGTAGGCAGATAATTACATTATTATTTTTATTTATGTAGGACGCTCACGCATCATGATATGCTTTCATTTTAAACCAGCCTTGACAAGAAAAATTCTACAGATAGACCAATGTCCCTTCACAAGATCGTGAATAATTGATTATTTCTGCGTTTTCTTAACAGTTCAAAGTTGGTAATATAGCGATACACTAGATACACTACCAGATTTTAGTCTCTTATCAGAGTGTCACAATGCAGCTATCAGATTTCTCGAAAATGTATGTTGGTGTTTCTGTCAAGGCAATGTCAGATATAAAAGTTGATGAAGAGAGAAGAGTGAAGGATATTGATACACTTTATTTGCTTATGCCTTATAAGTTGTTTATAGTGAGTAAATAGCTCAGACCCACCATCATTGTTAGAAGATTGTCCTACAGAACTTTGTATGAGGAGAGCTGATAGTAAAACTAATCCAGACATAGCTGTTAGAGCGGCAGCAACACCAAAGGTGAGTTTTGAGTTTATTTTATAGTGTTACTTGTGTGGTAAGAAGTTATTGTGCAGGCAGGTTACATGGTGTTTAATAATCTTGCGTTCATAAAATTAATAATAGGGTGCGTAAAGTTATGACAAAATGGGAAACTCCATTATTGTAGCTGATACTAATAATATGATAAAAAAAAGTGTGTCATGTCAGATCTAACAAGATACTTCAGCTGCTTTAGGGGTAAAATAAATCTAGTATCTGATACACACAAAGTGGTAAAGGTCTAATAAAACTGTTTAGTAAATTCACTAATATACACACTGTATGAACATAAAATACGGGGGTCAAGTTTTAATACCAGTGTTCTAAATACCATGATCATTTTTATTGCAGCAAAATGATCAGGAAAATTAATGAGAACCTTGTTGTTGTACGGTATGTTGACTGTTGCTTCAGCGATTAGGTGAGACAGACAGAAAGCAGGTAAACCTCTCAGTGAGACCTGTAGCAGATATGTGTCATATTCTCATCTCATAATTAGGTTTAGTGGTAGATCGAGGCGTGGCCCTGGTAGACATACTAGTAGATGCTCGATCGAGGGTAGTATCTGTCCCGCTGCAACAAATAATGGTTGACTGAAATCAAATTTATGATATACACAGTACCGATTTAGTATTTTTATATTCTTAGTTGTGACTCTAAGCATAACACTCGAGTGATACATGAATGAGTTTGTTCCCTCTGTGAATGCTAAAAGAGCTGTTTATCAAGGCCCCTTGCCTTGATATCTGAATTTTAAATTATCAATCCGATACCGCAAAGGTAACAAACTTGTTATATGTGATACTCCACCATCCTTGGCTACACATGCTTATTGAAATAGAGTATTGTAAGCAAGTTGTGTCCTCTCTAAACAAGTACAGGCAACTCCTGGATATGATCAGGTTATAGTGATCTTCACACAGCGGGGGACCAACCTAAAAACTCTTAGCCTACTAGGAAGTTCATTTGTAAATGTACTTACTGTGTATCAAAAGTAGCGGGTCCAGCTTTGTGCTTGTTTGGTGTAGTCTGAGAGAATGTAGGTGTCGGATAGCTGCTAGTCTGAGAACGTGGTGCGTAGGTAGCTCCTAGAGGAGCTTGTCGTATCCAGGCTCTTATATCTTTAGCATGCTTCTCCACGGATAACTTCAATTCTGCTTTAGTCATCTTACTTGGGTTTATGGCCAATCCTTTGAAAGGTAGGTAGATGATTATAGACAGGAAATCCCAAACAAGTAATCTACCTCATTCAGGCGAGTCAGGAGGTACATTGGGAATCGCTGAATTACACATAACAAAAGCTTCGACGAGTCATGGAATTTTGGTCTTGGAAACTTTTTTTATATAATGTGTAGGGCTAGAAAATCAGGCCAGGCAGACGGATAGACTTGTACATGTATGTATTAAAATCTGGCCAGACAGACGGATAGACTTGTACATATATGTATTAATGTGAAGATTTATATAATACCTTTCCAATGAATAGACTCATGACTGTGTGGATCATGTGACACCGGGTATCCTATCTTAACTTTATTCACTTTGTGATTAAACTGATTGTATGACTCAATAAAGTCAATTACCAGATCAGATAGACACTGAAATCAGAGAGAAATGTAGCCTGTGATATTATTATAAAGGATCATATCTCCAGCCTAACGACACTGAGGAACAAGTAAATGTACTTTCCCGCCTTCAATCACAAGTATAGAAAAGAAAGGGAAAGATTGTTGTCTTCATGTCTGGTGCCATTACATGATGCCATTACAAAAATTTCAGATGCCAAAAACAAAACAAAAATTTCATTCATGTTCAACAATTAATGCGCAATTGTTTATACCAGCTATGATTCTCACATACAGATACTGTAATATATACTCACAGAGAATTGTAGAGCTTTATACATGAGATCATCTCTCCTGCTCATACCAAGAGCTCCGAATATACCGTTCCAGCAGACTACTAACACTACATGCCTATGTACGTTACTGCCGAATACAGATCTAAAGCTGAGAGGATATCGCTCTAATCCAGCTACTCCATTAGTTAGATATAGTCCTAGTATAACAGCCTCCAGACATTTTATAGGTAAAGATTCTTTTATCATCTCCTTAGCTGATTCTGTTTGACTAAAATTTGTACACACTCGTAAGATAAACACACAGGTAATATTACACACTGGTTATATTACACACAGGTAATATTACACACTGGTAATATTACACACAGGTAAGATAAACACACAAGTATGCATTCTGAGTAAGATAAACACACAAGTATGCATTCTAAGTATGGATAGCCCTGAGCTCCACCAAATCGAGCCTCAGTATTCTGAAGCAATCTGATGAGTATAATTTCAGATTGGGTATCATTTCGACGGTCGATTTCTTTAGATCTAATTTGCCCGAGTTGCGGTTATTCCCACTCTACTGGTGAGCCGCAACTTTACCTGCTGCATGAAGGGGGCAACTCCAAATTATAATATAGCCTGTTGTTACAATCTCTGATTAGTATTTCATTTTCAGAGTTGAGTTTTTTGTCTCTCACCTGCTCATTGGTCGATATTTCTTAATATCAAAGAACTGAGTGCCTGTATGATTATACTGTAAGTCACACATATACTGCTGCACAGCTTCTACTCTCTTATCTCCTGTCAGGCTCGTGGTGTTCACTGATGGAGGTTTGGGGATCGTTACCTGAATATACATCACGCAACTAAGACACATGTTAACAGATTACAAGGAGTTATTGGCACACAAGAGATGATTGAATGCAGACAGCTCTTACAGCAACATGGCTCTGATCCTTATTTTGGTTTTCCATCGACCATCATGTTCTAGTATATCTGCTAAATTTCACTCACATATCCTGCCATTTGTTTGTTCGACTTAAGTGTAAGTATACAGACTAACCGGTGGATGATTTTTGTTGTTTTTTATCTCCCTGACCACAGAGCCACCAGCGGGATGTATTTTGGCTGCGTGATCAAACATTCGATCCCAAACATTATCACTGATAGGAAATCCAGATCGATTTATCCAGAATAACACATCATCACCAGCACTTTCATCGTGTGAGTCACTTCCCGCTGTAGGCGATGGCTTCAGAGTTGTGCTCACTTTTATTTTCTTCATTTTTTTATCCACTGTCTGCTTTCGCTTCAAATATGAAGTGAGGATATGGATTAGTATTTGATTAGTGCGATTACACCTCGCAGCGTCATCATAAGATATACACATAGGCTAAATAAAAAATATTGTTTTTTCTATGGGTATATCTCATGTTATGTTATTACCAGACTCAAAGTGACTCTCTTATTTATTTATAGGCTCAATTTTATTATCAGTATTAAACTGACACTGTATTAACCTGTGAGCACAGGGTCACAGGGTCACAGGGTCACAGGGTCACAGGGTCACAATGTTATTATTTCGTCTTATTTATAGCCATAGTTATTAAAGGAGGTTTAACAATGGCTGATGGACACAGGACCAATTATTTGAATGAAAAGCCCTTGAGGAAAGGAATTGAACACTTACACAGAGAAGCAGTTTAACTAAAGGCCAAAAACTAGAACTCAGATACACATAACTAAAAAGAGAAGTGCAGTGAAAACTTAAAAGCGTCACCAAATTATGTCAAACCCGACAGACTACACCTTAAAAATCATCATCCTAAGCGACATGCATACCATAGAAATAACAGCCAGTCAGGGCCCAACTGGGAAGGCTAGTTCTAAACAAAGCCACAGTTACTTTAAATCTGCGCCCAAAAAATCTCGTCGCACCCACCGACCATCAGAGCATTCTTTTCCATGATAGCTATAGGACCTTTCACCGAGCTCAAGTTTCAGAGATATCAAACATGGACCAAGAAAAGGAGGTTGAGGACTGCTTCCTTGTTTTAGACAAAGAATTTGATAAAATGAATATCTCGAGATAGGACCAAGATCTTCATCTTTAGCAAATAACGTGTGGTTGTAGCATATTCTCAGGTCACCCTACTAATGTTGGGCAGCTGGAACACATCTACAGTAGCCTTATCTTAGCAAGAAAATGGTGGTGCTGAGATGAGGTCGATCTACAGCAGTATCTCGTACCAGAAGTGACACAATTACACCAAAACGGCATCGGCACGACCCAGTGTGGCTCTCTTTTCTTGCAGGACCTCCAGTGGTAGGCTTAGGTTGCCATGAAAATCTGTACCTAGTCTATAGTGAGATCTGAAGACATTCTTTGGCAGACTAGTTGCTGAGAACAGCATAGAAACACAAAGTAAGTGTGTAAGTCAGCAGGGGGCTGTGCCCACAGTAACAAAGTTGTAAATGGTTTTAGCAAAGTTTCACTGAAGTTCAAAGTTTCATTGGATCTAGTTCTGTTTTATGTACATATGAAGCTGTTTGTGGTACTTGTGACTGTGAGTAATGAACTTAGTCCATGGCTGCTGTGACAATTTGTAGCCATGGAATGATATTCCACTAAATGCCACTAGTTAGTCATGGTTAGTGATACATTTGACACCACATAAATGTTTGAACAAAAAAATATTTTGCAAAAAGGAATTTCATATGCACCAGACAACCCAAAGATGAGCCCAATACCCAAAGTACATTACAAAATAAAGTACAGTTGTGAAATACCCTTTACCAGTGGTTCCTACATATCGTAGCAGCGGGTGGATTGTGTATACCCACAAATGAGTGTAGCAAAAGTAGAGAGCTGAGCCTAGGATACACGCGCCCCAGCATGCAATCACATGAATCCAACATGCATTCAGACAAGCACACTTTGCCTGCCATTGTACTCCTTTGTTCACCAAACAAAAGGCCTTTTGTTACACAACTCTCATAGGTGCATTGGGGCATGTCTCCCTGACATCGGCCCCCAGGGCCTATCCAACATACTACAGCATAGGTGTACTTTATTTTGTAATTGTCAAAAAAACACACCTCTCCATTTCCTTGAGTGTTCTGTGTTTGTTTACCTGTCAGCCATGTTTGGAAACAGAAATAAAAATGATGTGAACTTCACCCTAACTGGAATGCAACGAAAACCTGATCTATTAATACGTAGTTCTTATATATATTAGATTAATATTCATTCTGGAGTTATCAAAATTCAATTTTTTGAAATATATAATTGACCTTTGGATGAGAAACAAGAATATGTTTATTGTCAAAATTCTGTTTAAAGGGAAGTAAACAAGAGAAGTTTTTGGTTTTCCCAAAATAGACAGCAAAAGAAATATTCTCAGGTGTGTATAAAGTTGTCTGTGATGAGCACTGATTGGCTGATTGATCTTGAGCGCCATCATTGAATGAAGCATAAACTGGATTAATAATTCCTGTTATAATATTGGCATTGAGTTGAAAGTTTTTAGTTTGTAAAGTTAAACAATTATTATGACTTAGAATAGTAGAATTTAAATGAACCGACTCTATTGCTGACTTCAATTACCATTCTATGAGCAACATTTAAGACAAAACAGCAATGAAGCCACAGTGAGTATTACATTCAGACCAAGGAATTGATGGTGGTTGTTTAGCAATGATGATGATGATAGTAGAATTCAAATGTGTTTAATTATTCTTGAGGTCACTTCATTGCTGTGCAGGTAGAGCTTTCATGATGGGTTTATTTAATCTGAAAAGGCTTCTGATTATGAGAATGCTGCCTTGATCAACTCAATGTTATTTTTTTTATGTAAATAAATGAGTCAGGAAACGAACCAAATCCATCTATCTATGACTACATACTCATGTAATTATTTTGTTTCTTCTAGACGAAGAAATGTCAGAACTCCTGGGAGGACACCGTCTCGTAATAGAGAGCCTCAGAGAACAGACAGTGCTAGTAGTACTACAGATCTTGACCCTGTCGAGGTAACTCTATATTACTCATATGCCTGTAGTGTACTCTCTAGCAGCTGTGCTATGTGTTTAGCTTCAACTATATAATGAACCTTCCTGTAAACTGAATGATGAACATTTATATGTACATCATAGTATCATTCTGCTGATGTATTATTTATTTTTTCTTGTTCAGGTATATTGTCGTATCAGACCTCTAGATGTGGAAGAGAAATGTGTGAAGATGTTGGATGATCAGCATGTCCAGGTGGCCTCCACAGACCAGGTGAGTGCGTAATGCCTACAATCTAAGGTTATTATAGGGACCACTGAATTAAACTAAATAAACTACAACAATCCTCATCACTATATGCAGGTCGTTCTTACCTCCATCCTGTGAGCAATGAACTCGTTGATCATGTAGACCGATTGTTCTCGGCTTATTGAGTATCTTTGTTTCTTTTTAGCAGAAAGTACAATCAGAGGTTTGTATGAGTACTTGGCACTTTGCCAGCTAACTTCCTTTGATTTCCTTATTACTGATGTGTGCTTTCCATAATCCTCTGTCTCTTAACCACTTATTACCTAGATTCACCTGTCTGTCATATTTCTAATTGAAATTCAACTTATTGGCAAGCTCAATCCTTTTGACACTGACTGGATCCCTGAGTGATAACCAATAATCATTACTGTAATCATTACTGGTATCTCTTATACCTGGCTCAGATCTGCACAAATATATTATAAATTAATGACCATTTTTGATCAGCTAACACAAATAACAGGAGTAATGAATACTAACTTACACTAACTGGCTACTACTTGCACTATTTACACCGAATCAGCTCTATGTACTATTCTATCTCATGATTGTATCTCTTAATTAAAGATAAGAACTGGTAGAAAACTATCAGATTACTCATCGATGGTAATTTTTATTTTGTTTTACTTTGTTTATTTTGTGTTTTATCTTCTGTCATTCTTCAGGAAGTGCTCATACTTGTGTGTGTATATTAAATCATATAGCAAATTGACATAGACTGTGTCGATAACATTTGGTAGATATACTGAGATTGTTACTTTGTTGCAACAAAATGATTAATGGCCACCCTTACCATATAACAGTTTGGGCTGATTGGTCCATATCATAGTGAAGACAACACATGCATATAACCCCCCCCCCCTCCCTTAGTGTGACACTGATCTTTCCAGGGCTTCATAGTCCATCACCTTCTAACTCTCACACCATCATATCCATCTATGTCTCATATAATATAATCATGAGCTCATCTACAAACTCCCTTAATTACGATGTACTCTTATCTGTACCACTCATCCAGCAGTCTATTATACACTCACAGTTATAGTGCTGTTTTGTTTTTCTCATTGCACTAAACCTTATAGAATTATTCCGTACATACTAATGGCTACTTAAATAGGCCTCCAAGTCGTAAATCCTATTTCTCCAATATTGATAGCTTTAAATCAAGGGGTGATATAACTGCCCATATCCCAACTTATGGGTGGCAAAGTAATTGTTGACCATTATGTTATGTATATGTTATACTTACTTACTACATACTTACAGATGAAGTACACCTTCAGTAGAGTATTCGGAGAGACCACCTCACAGAAGCACCTGTTTGATTGTGTCGGAGCTCCTCTAGTTGATGATCTCGTCAGAGGAAAGAATGGTAAGTCTGACAATCCCAGAATTACACTACGCAGGCAGTTAATGTCTCTTATAGCTTACGGTCTCTGCTTTACCTCAGACTCTGTATTGTAATACTTACAGTGGAGTTGATGTCGCGGTTAAACCGCCGCCAGTCATTGCCTCCGTCCGCTGATAGATAGTATGTAAATATATGGTGCTTTATGAGCATATCTATCTTTGATCACAGGTTTGAGCACACCTGAGGAAATAACAGAGCCCAGTAGTGTTTGAACTGCACATGGTGATGGTGGCCCTGTGTTTGCATTGATTCGCTTATATAATATGTGTATCAGAGTATGTGTATACAGAGTATGTGTATACAGAGTATGTGTATACAGAGTATGTGTATACAGAGTATGTGTATACAGAGTATGTGTATACAGAGTATGTGTATCAGAGTATGTATTACAGAGTATGTGTATACAGAGTATGTGTATACAGAGTATGTGTATACAGAGTATGTGTATACAGAGTATGTGTATACAGAGTATGTGTATACAGAGTATGTGTATACAGAGTATGTGTATACAGAGTATGTGTATACAGAGTATGTGTATACAGAGTATGTATCACAGAGTATGTGTATACAGAGTATGTGTATACAGAGTATGTGTATACAGAGTATGTGTATACAGAGTATGTGTATTACTTGTTGTTATTGTTGACAGGTTTATTATTCACATATGGTATAACATCATCAGGTAAGACATACACAATGACAGGTACAGGAGATGATCAGGGTATATTACCTCGATGTCTAGATATGGTCTTCAATAGTATAGAAGATGTACAGGCTAGAAAATATGTGAGTATGTGTAGCTTCGGCTTCCTCCATTCAAACATTTCAGAGTTGTAAGTTTTTTTGATGCCTAATCTATGAGTCTTGTTGAAAAAATGCCTGAATTACTTCTTACCTTTGGCGCACATAATTCAAACGAGAATAGTAGGTCAGTAGACACTCAACGGAACTCAAGACGCTGGCTAGACGTATTGAAATAAAATTTATAAAAGTCATTCCTCGTAATCATTAAAATACTACCAGTATAATATTAATTTTAAATTATATCTACCCACTAACGGCTGTGATGTGGTTAGTTGTTGCTAATTCATCAGAGAGAGGACTTGTTTTTCTGTTCCATCTTCAGGTATTCATGCCGGATAAAGCTAACGGGTTTGATGTCCAATCAGAGGCTGATGCCATGATAGAGAGACAGCAGAGAGAAATCTTACCTGGAAAATCAAAAACAAAGTAAGTCCAGGTGATGGTGTCAGTCAATCCCTTATTTACTGTATATCTGGTGTATGATTGTTACCTTGGTGCGGTGTAACCTGGACAGGCTAGGAGGTGTGGATATTACAGAGGCTGACATATATCTGTTCCTTGTTTTATACTAAGATTCTTCACATCTTTTAGTTTCTTTTTATCCGTTTTCATCTTTTTGTGTCACTCCTGAGATGATGAACATGGTCATAAAGTTACCGGCACCAGTTCTGTGCATACACTGCTGTTTTATAAAAAACCCTAACCATGTGAAGTACTGGACACTAGTATTAGCTGGAGGTGTGTTGTAATATAACCGATATTTATACAGCAGATGTAACATCGGAGGAGGAGGAGGCGGAGCTTCAGTAGATTACAGTGATAGACAGCGAGATCCATCTAAAGTACTGGATATAGATGAGGATAGTAACTACGCAGTCTTTGTCTCCTTTGTGGAGATATATAATAATTATATATATGATCTACTAGAGGAATTACCGTACGATCCGATCACTGGAAATAAACCTCCTCAAAGTAAAATACTCAGGTAACTTATTCAATAAACCTCCTCAAACCTCAAATGTTTATCAACTTGCCTCGCATGTCATTATGTGATGACTATCTGACCCTTTGTTACTCACACCACCATTATATGAACCATGTGACCCGCTGACCAGATGAGATATTATTGTAGAGAGGACATGTCAAGAGTTATGTTTGTACACAATGTCACAGAGATGGAGGTTAAATCTACCGAGCAAGCTTTCGACATTTTAGTTAAAGGTCTGTACACTAGGGGGTTTGGGGTTTAGTTAAAGGTCTGTACACTAGGGGGTTTGGGGTTCAGTTAAAGGTCTGTATGCTTATAATCTCCTAAACTAGTATGGTTAATATTCTGCGCTAACCTTGAAATCTAATACGGTAATACAGTATTTCAGAGCCTTCTGTTTGATAAGCTCAGCTAAGCATCTGATGTCATGTTCTCTGAACACTCTATCATTGGACTATAAGACAATAAACTATACATGGAAAGTTAGGTTTAGCTCTTGCTCTCAGCTGTTGTGATGAACTTATATCCGATGATGTGTACAATGTTTACCTGTAATATAATGAGTTTATTATCTATGTGTATATCAGGCCAGAAGAGACGAAAGGTAGCACACACAGTACTGAATGCTGAGTCTAGTAGAAGTCACAGTGTATTTAATATCAGACTAGTACAAGCTCCACTCGATCCTTCAGGCAAAGATATACTAACTGTAAGTCATACCTCATACCTCCGCCTGCTAACCAGACCGCCTCTCAGGTCTGTCCTGTTTGTGTCCACCTGGTATTTATCAGTTATCTTCTACATTCCGTTCTAATCTACTCTGTTTTGTAATCAGATGATATTTGGCATCCTTATTATCGCTGTCTCCGATATATTATGACGTTGGACTTTATTCACAGGATAAGAACAGAGCGATAGTGAGCCAGTTATCTCTGGTAGATTTAGCCGGTAGTGAGAGAACTAACAGAACTAAGAACTCGGGAGATCGACTGAAGGAGGCCGGTCAGATTAATCAGAGTCTGATGGTCCTCAGACAATGTATAGATATACTCAGAGATAATCAGAAACAAGGGTCAAACAAGGTATCAGTATATACACACATGTTACCACATGTAGAGATTTGTTATTAGATGAGAGTAGTTAGTGTAACTGAGTGGCTTGTTTGCAGAATTCACGGGGCAGTGGTGCCCAATCTAGTTTACCAGGTTTTTAGTCCTGTCCTGGATGATTATGATGCCTGTTTCACATGCAGAATTGAGTTGACTGCTTGAACTATGAGACATAGAATGGCATTATGCTGATAGTTTTGTTATTGTTGTGACCCATCATGTTGCTCTATATTGTAAGATTATGATATTGTAGATGGTTCCCTACAGAGACTCTAAGGTGACACATTTATTTAAGAATTACTTTGACGGAGAAGGTAAAGTTCGCATGATTGTCTGTGTAAATCCTAAAGCTGCTGAGTATGATGAGACTCTGGTGAGTTAATTACAATGTATGAAATCATCTCGCTTACTGTGTTAAATATACTTAATAGAATATCAGTCTATTCATCTTATGTATAATATACTTAGTTGGATAAGATGTGAAGGTCAAAAAAATTTAAATGTCCAGCAAAGGTGAGTGCGTCTCAGCCAATATAGTTTACCGCTCATAGATCTAACTCAAATGTTAAAACCAGGTACAGGCTTGTGTTTCTCTCTTGCTTATAGTCTTATTGTCCTTTATTTCCAGCATGTGATGAGATTTTCTGAGGCAGCCCAGGAAGTACAGGTACACAGAGCACATGATAAACCTAAGTTTGTAGACGAAGGCTTTGTACGGGGACGGCGACGTCTCGCCTCACAAGGTATAGACTTAGTACCTGCTGCACCTCCAGCCAAGAAGAAGGCGAGCGTTGAGAGGTTACCACATGCCCCCGTACCAATCAGTGATATATACCGCTTACCACCCTTCCCTCAGATAGCTGTGAGTTAACATCAGTGTAATCTTACCTTTAGTATAAGTTTTGAAGTGTTTGCGTACTGCTGTGTCACTGATAAAATCGTGTATATGTTATAGTGTGCTGTATTTTGTAACCTTAGACATATGTCCCTTTAATCTTATTTCATCTCATGAACTGCTGTTTAGATTTGATTGTGTGTCATTGTCAGGTATAAAGTTATTACTTATGATTTGTGGCAACAGATGATAGATATATCTGTGTCGGACTAAGAATGTCAAATCTTAAACTTCCAGCTTACTGTGTATCGCCTCGTCTACAATATCCCAGAATTGTTGAGAGTTATCTTCTCAGTGTCAATGAGGAGATAACTCTCCCACTCTCAAATTTAACCGTCAACAACAACTTTTTTCAAAAATTGCACAACCTTATTTGGCCAATTATATAACAGGGAGTAAAACAAGCTGAATCAATCAGATGTGATGAAGTAAGGAATACAAGCAGACAACGTAGGACTGGCTGAACAAATAATAATGACCCTAAGTGCTCATCTTTATACTACACTTTTTGTGTATAGAATACAGAATATAATGTTCTATGTTTTATTGGATGTGCCATTCATTATACAGTATGATGCTATGAGTGAGAGTGATTCTGATTTACACACAATGAGAGACTATCTACAAGGCTTAGCTAAAGTTAAACAGAAACAGCTGGAGTCGGTGCACAGAAAACGTAAGTAGTGTTTGTATTTTGTACTGTTATTAAAAGTGGAGATTTCAGAAAGCAGACTTCTTTCCAGTCAAATCATCACTCTTCACTTGTAAGTGATAGACTTCTGGCTCTCTTGAATATAGCTGAATATCGGCTTCGGTGTTTCAGAAATTTAACTTGTAACTTGTCCATTTAATAACACTTCTGGTGGGTATCAAGTTTTAAAGATGAAAATCAATTTTCGAATTGTTATGGAATAAATAAATCGTGTTATGAATGATAGACCTGATTGTCCTTCTGTCACATTAGTGTGATACGTTGCTGTTATATTTTTGCGTATCCGTTTTGTATGTGTGGCTGGCAATTGCGCAGTAGCTGTTAGAACACCGAAGCACTAAACGAGCTGATTGTCTTGTATCAATATCAGAGAAAAGCACAATGTTAGCTATCTTTGAGGCTGGCCACTATATAGAAACATCCATACATACAAGGGAGACACTGAGGGTCATCATTATAGGATTATAGTGCGTTAATCCTGTTAACAGTACCAAGACCCAAATCTACTGTTGACAATTTTGTAATTAATGGGGATAATCATATACGTTATATCAGGATGGGTCATGTGTTAGCTGGTTGGCTATCACCCCCCCCCCCCCCCCCCCCCCGCCTTATAGTGTTACAGTCCATTTCTATGATTGGCAAACGTCTTACAATAGGGATATCCATGAGCATTATGTCAAAAATACAGGCTATCAAATAATGATGAGTTAACCCTCGATCCATAACATGGCAAAGCAATGGAAATACAACTTAGAATTTCCTATTAAGCTAGAGCGCTTTAATTTATATTCAAAATCAGAAACCACTGGTCCTCACATTTGAGCAAGACATAGTTGCCACTGGCCCAACATTTTCACAGCGCAATGTTTGATAAAAGCTAAACAAAACTAAAGCAAACAACGTGGGAATTACTCATGACTCGGTCACTGTGACTAATGACTTGCAGCAGGTTATGTTGCTATGTTATTGTAGAGGAATCGTTCAGACAGTTGTTGTGTTATATTGATGTATTAATAATTAAACTGTTATTGTAGAGGAATCGTTCAGACAGTTGTTGATGACAGTAGATAAGGACCAGGAGAGATTAAGACGAGATAACTCCCGATTATCTGAGGAGATTATAGAGAGAGAGTCTCTAATAGTCGATCTGAATAACGACAGAGACAGAGTCTCACACAGATTACAGACCTGCGAGAAGGAGAACAGAATGCTCAGACATAAAATGTCTCTGTATGAACACGAGAAAAAAGAACTAGAAAATGAGGTTAATAAACATTATCTATTCTGATCTGTATGGTGTAACTGAGTCCTAACTTGCTCTGCCAGCAGCCTACTCCTTTCCTGGTAGGTAACACCTAGCCAAGCACAGCCTGTCACAGACACTGATCGAGACTGATTTTGCAGTAGTAGCCGTTCGTTTTGAATTAGACTTGAAAGAATACTAGTATCAAGTAACGATTGAGTTGACACATAGTTGTTGATGGTCGCCTACCTCAGGCTGCTGTGTCTGTACTCTTCCTTGTGTTTCTATTTTATAGCTTCATGACAAAGACTGGGAGCTCAATAAGAATGATTACGAGAGAGAAAAGATGAGAGCTGAGTTTGAGCGTCAGGTGAGAATACAGTCTGTATCTTCAGACTTCTCCTGTATTATTGTATACAGTATATGTAATCCTCAGCTAGAATCAGACACTTCTGGTGGGTTGCTCATGTATAACTTGATGCCGTATTGTTATTACTGTTCTCATGTATAACTCGATGCCGTATTGTTACTGGTGTTCTCAGGTCGCTCAAGCTGAGACAGAGTATGAGCAGCAGCTAAATGATGAGAAGCGGCGTATACAGCAAGCAGCACACGAGAATCTCAGTCTAAAAGATAGAAAACTCAGACTGCTCAAGAATATAATGAATCAGAGCGATGTAGAATCACTGGCTGGAGAACTCGCTCAAACACCCTCCTCTCAACAGACTCATTATCAGGTAAAACCTGCTCACTATCTCAGTCAACCTCGCCTGCCTGCCTTTCTACCTTCTACCTTCTACCACTCTCCTTGTCATTGTTATAATAGAGCATGTACTATGACTTATGAGAAACTTGACAACTCTAGTCAGCAAACTGATAATGATGGTCACTATTGTTATATATGCTGTGCGCTGTGCCTTTATTCTCGTATGGTTTGACATGCAAATGCAGCTTGTATAAATGTGAGATTGTTCTTCTATTATAGAAAGTTCCCTCCTCAGCGCGCACCCCTGCAGCTACCCCTGTGCATACCCCTAGCTATGCCACCCCTACACAATCTAGTAGAGATAAGAAGGCTACTTCATCTCTAGCAGGGAGTCAGCCAAGGTCACGACCCCAGGTGAGGTCAGCAGTGAGGCCTGTGACACGAGGTCGCGCGAGATCACCACCTGCAACTCTACAGAAACCGGTATGTTATACCCTTACCCTTGCATACTGTGTCACTCCTAGTTCTGTGATAAGCAGCTTCTTGTGGGGTGATTATCCTCATAACTAAGAAGTGACAATATTCAGCGATCCTCTAGATGTCATCAAAGTATGCCTTCAAATTGTATCAATGATCGATGTTAGCTTGTAGCTTACCACGAGTCTCCGCTAAGTATTGCTACAAAAAATGTACTTTGTTGTGAGTTAATGTTGAAGTTCATAGTATTGATATATTGTCTGATTCTGCAGACCCCAGTGAGGAATCACAGACGCTCTCGATCAGCAGGAGCGGATCGGTGGTTAGACCACCGGCCCGAGAACGTAGCCCCTCTGGATACGCTCCTGCAGCCGAAGATGAAGAAGAAGAAGAGCGTCGGTAAATTGGAGGTCAAGGATACTAATAAGGCGAGCAAATATGTGCTTACAACTCAGAACGCTGATCACCGGGGACATGTCGAAACTAAACTTGTCAAGGTGAAGGTTATACTGTGCTGCTTTAACTGTGCTCTCTGCTCATGTGGTGTTAGAAACAAGTTTAAGACCCTCCCTGTCCACTCTGGTGTCACTCTCTTCTTACTGTGCATCTATGGGCACTATGTTTGTCCATCTAGGGGTTTTGGGTTTGAGATATACAGTATCCCTATATATCTCATGTAAGATCAGTACTGGTGCCTTTAGTCAGTAAAGCCTAGTCAGTTGTCCCAGTCCCCAGACTATTTAGCTATTTATCCTGCGATATGTATATAATGTATATAATGTATATAATGTATAGCTACCCTATATATGTATACTACATCCTGTGTAATATGATGCTGTGATGCTGTTTTTTAGGGAGAAGTTAAGGCCAGTGCTGGTGGAGGTTCTTCTGTAGTATTTACTGAAGTAGAGACTCTCAAACAGACATCACCTGGTGATAAGTAAGTACAACTCCATATATCACTATATATATATATATATATGTCACCGTATCTCACCAACATATATCTCCTTTTATCAACATATATCACTATATATCACTATATCCCACCATGTATGACCGCATATCAAAATAAATAATACTATATATCCTCATATCTCACCATTCAGCACCATATATCAATAATACTTTTCTTGTTTCATCATATTGTGATCAATGATTTGATTGTTCTCTCGTGGTCTTAGTCTTCATTCTATACTAAGAGGAGGAGACAATTCATCTAACTCGCGCAAAATCTCCAGTATGAAGCTCTATTTGAGTTTATAACCTGTTTCTTTTGTTCAGTTCAAATTCCTGACAAATCTCTACATGACGTTTTGCTCCAAATTTTCTATCTGTGTTAAGTTTCTCCATTATGTGTTTATCTTGATAGGCAGAATTTGCATCTCAGGACTGGCACTGCTAAATGAGTATCATCAGTAATTTCTCTTTGATAGATTCTCTAACTCCGTTGTATTAAATTCCATCGTATTTTTATACAAACAAAAAAGTTTTTACTTTGGCCATTTATAAAATCTTTGTTTATGAACAAATTCCTGGAAGGATTTTTTTACGCATACGTGTGTATTATTTATAAGCTTTGTTTTTTATGGCTGCTTTTTTGTTTGTCTTTATAGTTATAGAATTAAAATAATGAATGTAGTCAGTTTTACATCCAATACCTAAAGGAAAAATGGTGGGAAATTGTTCCGAAACTGTAGAGAGCTAGGGTTTTAGTGTCCATGCACCACTATAATAATTGTTGTATTATAAAGTCTTATAATCACTTGATATAACAGGAAGAGACAGTACATACCGGAGGGTAGGGATGATTATGAAGGGCAGTGGACAGATACTGAGGAACGATGTAATCTCGCTATCGAAGGACACGGAGTCTACAGCCGTATCAGACAGTTCGATAAAACCGCCGGAGCGCTCGTCTAGACTACCAGCTAGTCACTACGGGTCTATCGTTAGGTAAGTCTGATAACTAGACTACCAGCTAGTCACTACGGATCTATCGTTAGGTAAGTCTGATAACTAGACTACCAGCTAGTCACTACGTATCTATCGTTAGGTAAGTCTGATAACTAGACTATCAGCTAGTCACTACGAGTCTATCGTTAGGTAAGTCTGATAACTAGACTACCAGCTAGTCACTACGAGTCTATCGTTAGGTTAGTCTGATAACTAGACTACCAGCTAGTCACTATGTATCTATCGTTAGGTAAGTCTGATAACTAGACTACCAGCTAGTCACTACGGGTCTATCGTTAGGTAAGTCTGATAACTAGACTACTAGCTGGTCACTACGTATCTATCGTTAGGTAAGTCTGATAACTAGACTACCAGCTAGTCACTACGGGTCTATCGTTAGGTAAGTCTGATAACTAGACTACCAGCTGGTCACTACGGGTCTATTGTTAGGTAAGTCTGATAACTAGACTACCAGCTAGTCACTACGGATCTATCGTTAGGTAAGTCTGATAAATAGACTACCAGCTAGTCACTACGGATCTATCGTTAGGTAAGTCTGATAACTAGACGACCAGCTAGTCACTACGTATCTATCGTTAGGTAAGTCTGATAACTAGACTACCAGCTAGTCACTACGGATCTATCGTTAGGTAAGTCTGATAACTAGACGACCAGCTAGTCACTACGTATCTATCGTTAGGTAAATCTGATAACTAGACTACCAGCTAGTCACTACGGGTCTATCGTTAGGTAAGTCTGATAACTAGACTAGCAGCAAGTCACTATGGGTCTATCGTTAGGTAAGTCTGATAACTAGACTACCAGCTAGTCACTATGTATCTATCGTTAGGTAAGTCTGATAACTAGACTACCAGCTAGTCACTACGGATCTATCGTTAGGTAAGTCTGATAACTAGACTACCAGCTAGTCACTACGTATCTATCGTTAGGTTAGTCTGATAACTAGACTAGCAGCAAGTCACTACGGGTCTATCGTTAGGTAAGTCTGATAACTAGACTACCAGCTAGTCACTACGTATCTATCGTTAGGTAAGTCTGATAACTAGACTACCAGCTAGTCACTACGGGTCTATCGTTAGGTAAGTCTGATAACTAGACTATCAGCTAGTCACTACGGATCTATCGTTAGGTAGGTGTGTTAATCTAATCCTGATACACGACTTACTGATAACATCAGACATAACTGTCATCTAGCTAGATCATTCAAGTCTTCCCTTTCCATTCAGCTGATTATGCTTTCTATTAAAGGAACATACATATACTCACTTCATATATGCAGTGCAGTAGGACATCTTTGTATCCAGGCAAAGAGAATGTTGAATATTGTATAGTATCATCAGAGACTATAGTCTATAGATCTATAGTCTCTGGTATCATGTCTAATGTTTACAGCAGGTTCTGTCGATATAAAATGTATAAATGATGTGTAAATGATGTCTATGATATGATATATGATGTATATATGATGTATATATGATGTATATATGATGTATATATGATGTATATATGATGTATATATGATGTATATATGATGTATATTTACAGTCAGTTGAGATGTCGTTATGAGGCCGGAGATGGAGCTTAGCTAAGGAGAGCCGCACCACATGAGTAGTTATCTCCTCTCAGCCTCACATCAATCACTGCATACTATCATACTATCTGATATCACTGATATGATATAGAGGAGCTCATCTTAACATATTCAACTTAACATATTACAAACACTGCACCATTATCATCTCATCTGATAGGGATGAGCTCGTCTGACTCTGTATGTTTGTGATAGCCGTTATGCTGTACGGATACTGCTGTACCTGTGTCTGAGCTGAATACCTGTACAGTCATGCTGAGAGGTAGTCTGATATAATGAGGGTGTCTCATTCCTTTTACCAACCTTTTACATGGCTGCTGTTTTTAAAACAACTTGCTAGCAATGAGATTATTTTTATGCAATGAAGTGCCTGTAAGGTTTGGATTTCTGGCTTATTGTAACTCTTATTCCCTATCAGAGTTATTACAAATGTTGTCTAGCTTCATGTGATAGTCAATTTTAAGAATATAAGTATAACATTCTAATGTATATATATTATTTTTATCAAATCTTATTATAGGAATTGCTCGTCTAGCGTTAATGCTTCTCTCCGTTTCACCCCACCATGTTGAGCAATAAGTGTACGATTGTTATGAAATCTGTACACATTCTAATCTTTTTTTACCATGTAATTTTACAGCACAACGAGCGATTGCTTTAACCTTTGGTTGATTATTTGGTTCTTATTATGTTTACTGAAACTTACAAGTAATAGTTAATAAATAATTCTCTCATAAAACTGCGCACCAATAACTCCCTGCCATCTTCAGTAAGTATTTTCACAACTTGAGCAGATCTTTTTGAAAATCCTTGTCTCTGTGGACACGAAACTCAGCCTGGTCAGTGACGCTTAACGTGATATATCGCTTTTTAAATTTTTTTAATATTGTATTGGTGATCATGTCTAATAGTTATTTTCACAGTTGAAACCTCCCAAATATTTGACGTTGAGTCGCAGTGACTTCTGGAAGTTCATTTTGGGGCAAAAAGTGCCCTTTTTAAATTGAGCCCTCTGTCCCTTGTATTTGAGGTATTTTATGCTTTCACCATGTAGAGGAGGCATGGCACTAACTGGAGGAGTGACATTTTAGTGAAACTTAATGATTTTAGGCCTCCTGTCTTCGAGACTTATAATTGATTTTTGCAATAGTAAAAGGGCCATTTCTGACCCCTCATTACATACAACTCCAATAATGCAGAAACTAAAATTTTCACTTTATTCTACCATTTTGGTCTTGTGCTGTCACTTCCATAAATAATCTTACCAGCTTACAGATCCTGGTTGTCACAACTGTAACAGATAATAACCCAAATTTTAACTAATTTAGGTCAAAATTTTCCAGTCAAAATTGAGAAATTCAGAAAGATATCAGTCAAATTTGTTGTCAGCATGATGAACAGTAGGAGATTGTCTAGGTTTTGATCGAAGCGATTGTTGATTATAGCGTTACATCTTGAGATATTTGGATTTTTGTGGCTAAACCAGCTTTATTTGGTCCAAAACATGCACTCCTCTCCAGCCAAAAAGCTGAAAATAGGTTAGAGAACAGGTTATACACACCAGCTTCCGCCTTCCATTAAACTAGAGAGTATTTCCGAGGTTTTGATCGTGGCGTTTGATGATAAATTCAATAGTAGAGAAGTTATGAGCATAAGCATTTCTCTTTCAATGCTAAACAATCACCCAAAAATGGTGACCCATTGTTGTACACAATGTGCTTTGCATGTAATACTGCATAGATTTTCATCACGCTTTTGCATAACGTAATTTACTGCATCATTTTGCCAATTGCTGCCTATATGTTTTCAATGTCTTTTAGTTAATGAACAATTTATCAAGATAGATTCATGCGGTTTGAAAAAATTTGCGATATTAAATACAAGTCAGACTAACTGGCGACGTGTCAGTGAAAGAATTTTTGAGATGGTACAAGCAGTTCCTGAGAAACTGAAAAGGCGATATATCACGTTAATGAGATTGTTCTATCTTTGAGGATCTATGAAGATATTCAGATTAGCTTCTTCTATTGAATGTAATAGAGTGGAGTCAATTAAAAAACAAACTCTGTGGGCTTTGTAACTATTATTGGACTCATTTTATTTTTATTGAGGAACTGTAGATAGAATTCTAACAGGGAATAGATAAGCGAGGATATAATATAATATGATCATCAGGTTAATAATGTATATATATGATCTACCAACATGAGATGTAGACTTATTATCAACAGAAAACAGTATAATATAAGATCTCTAACAACTAGTGACTCCACCACAGACAGCGGCGACAGGGTAATTTTATAAAATAAATAATCATATCGTAAGCATAGTCAACAAGATACAGACACTGCTTCCACCCCAAACAAGGAGAGAGACGACGCCTTGATAACCATTTTTTCGGATGCTTTCAATTCCTTTTTATAGAAAATATTTAGTCGGCACAAAATTCAATATCCTGTAATTTATTCCACAAAATATACATCATCTGTAACAAGTCGTTAAAACAGAACACAGCCTCACTCAGCCGGGGTGAGCTGTTACAGCATCTGTAAACCCTTTACATAAGCTTCCTCGGTACGCAGCCACAGCAGCGTCTGAGAACGGTCTCGCAGCAAACATAATCTTATTTGCTGGTCACTCGTAGACTTTTGTTGATACAGATATTTTATAGTTACTTGACAGGTAAACTTGTAAATTACGATCACCACTACGGCAAATTCACCCACAGCTAGTGATGGCCATCTAACTGGGTGTCACATTGTCTCATCTATAAAATCTGCTAACATTCATCAGGCCTCCGGCCAGATAACTCATCTCTCACTGCCGGCCTTGTCTTAGGTGCGACCTCATGTCAAAGTTAGATTAATTCTCAGCTGAACCAGTTGTCACATGACGGTCACATGATTAGTCTGTACTACACAGGTGTACTTCTACCAGATAATAATGACAGCGAGTCACCTACAAAACACCAACATACTAATACAAGTCCCTTAACTTTACCTGGACAGCTTGTGGCATCCCTTTGACAATAGGTTGTATTGATTAAGCTCTTATATTATTAACTCACTGATGACAGACATAGCATGTTGATATGGTTTCCAGTAAGTTGTTGAATAATTATATTTTGTGTGCTGCTAAGCAGACTTGGGCTCACGCAGTAATGCATTGGGTATAAAGGCGGTAATACATTGGGTGTCTAGGCAGTTTAATCTTTTGGAACCTGTTTGACTCATTTCAGGACTGATGTCATATCAATGTGTTATATTTTTTTTTGTAATCAATGTTCCTAATGACTTACAGATAAGAGGATCATACATAGCCTACTGACCTAGTAGTACTGAGTCATAGCCTACTGACCTGGAGTAAACCTTGAAGTTGATGAGGAGGAGGTAGGAGGTGTTGTAGACATGTTGTGTGTGTGACTAGAAGAACTAGGGCTACCAGGTGCGGGTCCCCATATTCTGACTGTTGTATCATCTGAAGCACTGGCTATCATAGATGGGTTAGCTGGGTTCCAATGTACACAGTTTACTGTCTGACTGTGACCTTCTAACATACATATAGGTGTCTCTTCTCTTATGTGCCATATATATACTATATTATCTACAATACACAAATATATACTATATTATCTACAATACACAAATATATACTATATTATCTACAATACACAAATATATACTATATTATCTACAATGCACAAATATATATACTATATTATCTACAATAAACACATACCAGCACTATATTATCTATATTTAATATTCATATATATATATATATTATCTATAAGCTCGCTTCTGAGTCTCACAGCTACAAGGTGAAGCAAAAAACTGGCTAGATTGTACATGGAGTTTTCCATCCATGTTTGAGAGGAGACAGCCACATATATCATCATATGAGGATATTATCACTACCTCTAACCTTCACTACCGCTGACTACAAACTCCTGATTGGGTCCTCCAAAGCTTGAATGTATCGTATAAAATCCCTGCTTCAATCCCTGAAGTTTTCTCACTAAACATCTGTCTTTTAGGTCCCATATGTGAATACCCTAAAACATATTATATATATATGAATAATCTTCAACATATATTATATGTGAATCCCCATATGATATTTAATAGTGATTTTCTATAATATATATCATATGTTAATACCCTATAACATATCATATAAGGATACTATGGTACGCTTGCAATAGGTCACACGCATGTCAGATCAGGCACAATATAAGCAATAATATTAGTAAACATATGAGTAGACATTAAATTGGTAAAATATCATAAGGTTGTTGATGATGGATATCTTTAATAAATACCTCTGAGTCGACGTTGAGTTAATATAATAAATACCTCTGAGTCGACGCTGAGTTAATATAATAAATACCTCTGAGTCGACGCTGAGTTAATATAATAAATACCTCTGAGTCGACGCTGAGTTAATATAATAAATACCTCCGAGTCGACGTTGAGTTAATATAATAAATACCTCCGAGTCGACGTTGAGTTAATATAATAAATACCTCCGAGTCGACGTTGAGTTAATATAATAAATACCTCTGAGTCGACGTTGAGTTAATATAATAAATACCTCTGAGTCGACGTTGAGTTAATATAATAAATACCTCTGAGTCGACGTTGAGTTAATATAATAAATACCTCTAAGTCGACGTTGAGTTAATAAAATAAATACCTCTGAGTCGACGTTGAGTTAATATAATAAATACCTCTGAGTCGACGTTGAGTTAATATAATAAATACCTCTAAGTCGACGTTGAGTTAATAAAATAAATACCTCCGAGTCGACGTTGAGTTAATATATTAAATACCTCCGAGTCGACGTTGAGTTAATAAAATAAATACCTCTGAGTCGACGTTGAGTAAATATAATAAATACCTCCGAGTCGACGTTGAGTTAATATAATAAATACCTCCGAGTCGACGTTGAGTTAATATAATAAATACCTCTGAGTCGACGTTGAGTTAATATAATAAATACCTCTGAGTCGACGTTGAGTTAATATAATAAATACCTCTGAGTCGACGCTGAGTTAATATAATAAATACCTCCGAGTCGACGTTGAGTTAATATAATAAATACCTCCGAGTCGACGTTGAGTTAATATAATAAATACCTCCGAGTCGACGTTGAGTTAATATAATAAATACCTCTGAGTCGACGCTGAGTTAATATAATAAATACCTCCGAGTCGACGTTGAGTTAATATAATAAATACCTCTGAGTCGACGTTGAGTTAATATAATAAATACCTCCGAGTCGACGTTGAGTTTATATAATAAATACCTCCGAGTCGACGTTGAGTTAATATAATAAATACCTCTGAGTCGACGTTGAGTTAATATAATAAATACCTCTGAGTCGACGTTGAGTTAATATAATAAATACCTCCGAGTCGACGTTGAGTAAGGCCATCCTACCATCTTCACTTATAGTAAACGATACAATGGCGTGAGTTTCCTGAAGTCTGAAAACAAACGCAGCGGATTATTAGGCTATCAGCTGAAAAAGTAGAATGTGATCCTAAGTGTTATCGCGCACCCAGTAACACAAGTAAGGTCAGTATAGAAGCCGAACAGGTAATGTCTATGCCATGTACATTGCGGCAGGCGGTTACTAGTAGTTACTAGCTTGTAGCTCTTTACTTCACTACCTCTGTATGAATCTATCTATCTCAGACCTCAGATAGCAGATAGAGGAAAACAACTACTTTGAGCTAAATGGTGTGACCTTGTCAGCAGACAAGACCGATAAGCACCCGTGCATATTCCACAGTGTTTTTGGCAGTTTATAGGACAACTATGGGCTGTGGTCAGGTATGTGCAGTGTGATATAGGAGGACATCAGCGTGTAAAATATGGTGGAATGGTTCAATTTGTTCATGGGCAACTAAAAAGTGTGGTTCATTGTAGCCTTGCTAGTGTGCAGTGGCTCAATTCTGTGTTTTGGTTCCTAATCGGTTTCAGGCTTGTTCAGGAGCCACCCGCGGGCCTACAATATGTAGCTTTTGTACTTACAAATGTTCGTCTGAGAGATCCTCAAAGTTATAAGCTCTGAGTCTGAAGTGAGAATCAGCTGCTAGTACAGTCTTATTATCATTGAGACATCCGACACAGTGAACCCTGACCCCTTCCCATGAGTCTACTACATTACCTTCAAGGTCCTAAAACAGTACATCAATAACAGATAAACATATATATACATATATAACTACATTACTTCAGCAGGCAAATATAACATGCTGTTTAACAGGGAGCAGTTAGGTGACCATCATAGCCTTCTAAACTTGGAAAAAACTAGTAAACTTTATAAATTGAAGGAAATTAAGTTGAACATGGCAACACAGGATAATTATCACTTAATGGAAGGGGAGAGGGGGATTACTTACACATTGATAGAATTGTCCTCTCGTGCCTCCAGTAACAAACTTTTTACCGTCTTTATGAAAAGAAGCACTTGTGAGACAATCTTCATTAGAGTGAGTCATCCTCACTTTCAGCTCACCAGTCTGTAAAGGGCAAAGTAGTCTGATCATGTATGAGATAACGAACACTCCAGTACGAACATCACAAGGGCGGGATAACTCCTAATATAACTTTCCTAGGGTACAATAACTCCTAATAACAAACTGATTTGTTCTTCAAAAGTTGATATGTTCCTTATCCAATACATTATTTGCAACATGTAATATATAATAATGATTTGTTCACTGTAAACAGGTTTACCTGACAGTTCCAGAGCCATACATCAGAACAGTCGTCCGGCCCGCAGGCTATGATATGTTTACTATCAGGAGACCAGGCTATATGAGCTACTCCATAGTTGTGTCCTTGTAACTGATGGCGTATGGTGAACTCGTTAGTGACGTGATTTATAGACCAGATGAATATCATACCATCTTTAGAACCTGAAGGACAATAAGTTAATAAGAATTATCACTACTTATGGTCACGGCAGCACCACGGTGAGATCATTATTAGCGACAAGGACATGTCATTGTGCTCTTTATCAGTCTCTTAGCATCAATTTTTCTATCTCCCGAGCGTCTGGTTATATTTGTTTTTTTCATATATTTGAGAATGAGTATCCTTACACATACTATATAAGATGAGAAGCTTAGCGATCTACAGCAGTTATATATATATATGAGTGTCTTCATCACAGTGAGTAAGTATGTTATATATGAGTGTATTTACCTGAGGCGAGCATTGAACCATCTGGAGAGAATCTACAGAACCATACTTGATCACAATGCTGATCTAGTATGTGTGTGTTTGTGGTGGGGAAGCTCTCTCTGCAAGTATCATTATAACATCATCAACTTAGTGCAGGTATGATCAGTGAATAGTGATATATTATATGAGCTTACTTAGGGCAGGTATGATCAGTGAGTAGTGATATATTATATGGGCTTACTTAGGGCAAGTATGATCAGTGAGCAGTGATATATTATATGAGCTTACTTAGGGCAGGTATGATCAGTGAGCAGTGATATATTATATGAGCTTACTTAGGACAGGTATGATCAGGGAGTAGTGATATATTATATGAGCTTACTTATGGCAGGTATGATCAGTGAGTAGTGATATATTATATGAGCTTACTTAGGGCAGGTATGATCAGTGAGCAGTGATATATTATATGAGCTTACTTAGGACAGGTATTATCAGTGAGTAGTGATATATTATATGAGCTTACTTAGGGCAAGTCTGACCAGTGAGTAGTGATATATTATGAGCTTACTTAGGGCAGGTATGATCAGTGAGTAGTGATATATTTTATGGGCTTACTTAGGGCAGGTATGATCAGTGAGTAGTGATATTTTATATGAGCTTACTTAGGGCAGGTCTGATCAGTGAGTAGTGATATTTTATATGACCTTACTTAGGGCAGGTCTGATCAGTGAGTAGTGATATATTATATGAGCTTACTTGGGGCAGGTTTGACCAGTGAGTAGTGATATATTATATGAGCTTACTTAGGGCAGGTATGATCAGTGAGTAGTGATATATTATATGGGCTTACTTAGGGCAGGTATGATCAGTGAGTAGTGATATTTTTTATGAGCTTACTTAGGGCAGGTCTGATCAGTGAGTAGTGATATATTATATGAGCTTACTTAGGGCAGGTCTGATCAGTGAGTAGTGATATATTATATGAGCTTACTTAGGGCAGGTATGATCAGTGAGCAGTGATATATTATATGAGCTTACTTAGGGCAGGTATGAGCAGTGAGTAGTGATATATTATATGAGCTTACTTAGGACAGGTATGAGCAGTGAGTAGTGTTATATTATATGAGCTTACTTAGGGCAGGTATGATCAGTGAGTAGTGATATATTAGGATCCATTTCTTCATCCTCAGGTAGTTTAGCTGAGTTATGATATCTACACTTGAGGAGCTGATGAGATAAAGCTTGCTGTAGTAATGTTTCTAGTCTCCTCGGTGGTAATACCAGATGTATGGGAAGGAAAGCTGTAATATAACAAAACCAAAAACATAATAGAGAGCTCTACACACTACACATACAGCTACCATACTGGCCCGAGTCCGTTTTACTGGACATGTTTATCACTGATTAACTAGTTTGAAGCTAACACAAACTGGAAGCTATAAAGGTAATTATTCCTCCTGTGCAACTTTATTATGCGCCTGTGCGTGCACATTGAGTTAAGCTCCAGTCGTAAGACTGTTAACTTTTGGTTGTTGTGACATGAGGGAATAACTCTGATATAATATGCTACACAATTATCATTGGTAATCTAAGCAGGGAGGGTGATCTAAGAAACACGACTACCAGAAGTGTTAGCCATCAAATTACTTCAGAACTCAGAGACTAAACTTTGCAGAGATCAGCTCATGCCTAAGATCTGGGCCGATACTCAATGTGTATACAAATGAATCGGATTGGAAACTTTTAGTAGGACTCTCCAGGGTGTCACTGAAATCTCAGATTGTGCGCGTAAGATACTAAGTAACTGTTTGGAATCAGTGTTGAGTTGTGTTACCCGAGTGCATATATTTATATAATAGATATATATAAGACATACCTTGTAGTTTTTCCATGAGATCCTGACGAGATTTAATGCCTTTACCAGACCACTGTGCAGCTTCTCGTAACTCCTCAGCTGAGTCACACATCATCAATCTATATATATATTATAATATCATATTATACATTACTTTACATACTTATATACAAATATTATATCACATTATATCACTACTGACTTCACTGGCTGAACTCTTGCATGTACTCTCCCTAGACTGTGGAGTTGCTTTGAACAGGGAGAGTGGGATCTTTGACACAATGGTTTTAAGAACATAGTAGGAGTTGTTCACTCCTTTTAACAATATTATTGTGCAAACAACTACAAGTTTTATCACGTCAGATAAAAAGACGACTAAAAAGCAGGGAGTTTGGGACATAAACCAATCTCCCTGTTAAAAGAAGTAGTCAGATTAGTATAAATCTACCATCCTTCAGATCCATAATCACAAAATCAGAGTGATGTTAAATTGCGCTAGCTACATAACATAACACACCTCAGAGTAATATAACTAAGATCCTATTAGTGGCGTGTAGGTGTACTCACATTAACTAAGCAGTGATAAGTAGTAAGTACTCACATACTAAGCTGATGCACTCTGTGTGTTTTGAATCTGAGAGGAGTTATTTCATATCTGAGACAATGTACAGCTTCTAATACTTTACCATCTTCTAAAAGCTCTAGGTACTTCTGTTGTAGTAATAAGAATCTCATCTCCTGCAAATATAACCATAATAATAATCTGATAAAACACTGCAACATCTTCATGTAACCCCACCCCCCCCCCTCTCCATATGTGCTCACCCACAATTAAGTTCGTCCATTTGACATCATACCAGAATACATAACATGTTAGTAATAAACCTCAGAAAGATAAGATGGCATCTCTGAGTAAGCATAGGCATACACACTTTATATACTTTTAGTGATTGTGTGATACTGATATTTATCTTTACTAGTAGAAGTTACCTGTTACCTGATGCTTGTATCATTTATAATTATACTACTCCACGTTAATTTATCCAGCAGCGAGTTCATCTCCCTGATCTAGGTAACTTAGCAGGGAGAATCTAGGTAACTTAGCAGTTATCACTGATAGATTAGTAAGTGGCCCAGCACTTTATAATAACATAATGGGATTAAAAGTTGTTTATATTACTGAATCAGTACATCGTTACTTCATCATCTAATTCTCTAATCAGCTTGTGTTTGTCATTCAGAGAAAAGAGGACTGCAGCTCTATTATTGTGGGTCTACTTATAACTAAGTGACTCATTCTAACAAAGAGATCCAGTACTACAGGTATAGAAAGTAAGATTGATTAATAATACATGAGAGGCCATACACTGTATGTATACTCAGCTACATCACATCTCACCACCCTCTGCTATTATGAGCATCTTGTGTTTCACATATATATATATATTTATATATATATATATAGTATTTTTCTTAAAAACTTCATCCAGCAGACTATCAGACTATTATAGTAGTTACCACTTATCAGGTTTATGACACAATAATCCTTCACAAAGGTGTCTATATCACTAATCCCTATTATGACTGCAGGAGCTTATCCCAACTTAATAGTCTTCTCTCAATCGACAACAAGGCTACAAACGGTACAATGTTTACATTTGGTCTGCATTTTTAAAGACAGATTTTGAGACCGCTGAATGCTCATTCATATGCCTATGTTTGACAGTCTACAGTTGATACACAGCAATACATATTATCACATGGAGTGAAATATTTTGCATACTAACCAGAATCGTTCTCTCATCTTCCTTTATAAGTTTATTGAGATCTGCCAGGTCTGCGTCGGCCTACAGAATATTAATTATCACTGTGAGACGGAGATGGCGGAGACGCCCACTACTCACACATAGATACTCAATATATACATTGCTCAATCATCTACATTGGAATACCATCGTAAATTATCATCTTGCTGGCATTTAAAAATTTCAGGTAATAAACTATGATAGCACATGAGGACCCAGGCTATCTTGGCATCTCAAAGTAAGCATCATAGTGGCACGATACCATGAAGACGATATTATCAAATTTGTCATTGATACATTGAGAAACCAACAGATTTTCCTGAATCTAGTGATCTATGCATACAACACAAACAATTAGTTATACTACAATTGTCTTAATTCAGTATTTATGTCTTTTAGTAGTAAACTTACTCTGTTCCATTGACCAGCTAAGACATGACTTCTAAACTTAGCAGCCACTGGATGGTCAAGAGCCAGTCCAGATTCTTCTACCAAAGTCTCCACACTTTGCCTGAAAAAACGCATAGAACTGCAAGCTTATAATTGCAGCCAGTTGGAATAAACAAAGTGATTTAGTGAGCTCTCACTAATAATAAACAGAGCTTAACTAGCTAGCTGTAGAAAAGGGTGGTCTAATAAAGAAGGTGCAGCTCGTCTGTGATACATAGCTGATGGTTCAGGGTTGGTGGCATTCGCTTACTGAGGGGTCTGAAGGAGTGATGACATGAAACCTGGGTGAAGGTTAACCTGTATCATTTAGTGATTATGCTGTAACGAAGTCTACACAAACATAATAGTATGTATTCTAGCATTATAATCATGCACGGCTACACTTGATTCCATACACCACAGCACCATAGGATTGGCCTATCGCACCGCACAAATCGTGACGCGAGTCACTTTACCATGCAGAGTAATATTAGTACTGACTTATTATAGATGATTACAAGACTTACTCTAATCCCAAACTTCTCAGATACTGTCCAATTAGCCTCACCACATCTTTGTCTCTATTACTAAGGTTCAGAGGTTCATCATTCTTAGCAGCATCACTTGAACAATCTCCATTGGATACAGATGCTCCATTCTGAGCGCTTGAGGATCCATTAACTTGGTGCATAGCTGCAGCAAGTGCTGGATTGTCCCAAGCTGCTTTGGAGCTGTTGGCAAAACAGCTGATTGGGAGCCTTCTTTTCTTTCTTGGTGGAGGGTTAATTCCACCAGTTTCAGACTCTGGGCTGGAGGCCAGGCTTGCTCTGTGGTTGGCTTGATTTGTACAGAGGCACAAAACAAACCTATAATGTAGTATATATTGAGTTAAAGAAAATGTTACAGTTTCAACTTTCCAAGCTGTAATTTCTCTCTTGGCTATCCTTGGTTTATTATGATGCGTGACGTCACATTTGACCTATAATTGCACTGTTATTTTTATTTTTGTATTTAAATTACATATTTTGCTTTCATGAAATTATTTGAAGCAAAAAAAATATTTGGGCAAAGAAAATCAACAATATTTTTATTTTTTATTATTTTTCTCTTTCATTGAAGGTAAGAAACACATAACAAATTGCTTTAAATCCTAAAGAACTGAAAGAGGGACTTCAGAGGTGCTCCCTTCATCATTTTTCAAGATTCTCAGCTTCTCAGTCTAACTAAGTTGGAAAATTTCACCTTACTGGAAAAGATCTGGGGAAAAGTCTCCACTCTCTCAGTTTTATTTCACATTTTCATCATCTTAACAGATATTGTTTATGGTTGCCTGAAATTCTAAGAGATAATGGAACGTGGGGAGTCTGATATTGGATTTCTGACTGTTCCCACTGAAATCCAGCTCAAAATTATTGCATATATGAGCTATGATGAGATCAGCAAACTAAGATTGGTAAGTAAGTTCCAAGCTAGGCAAAGTCAAAAAATCCAATTAAATGATATGTTCAGTAAATAATAACAGATCATCAAATTATTACTAGGCCTGTATGTATGTATTGGCACTTTCATCAGTGAATACAATCCCTTCATTGGAGGCCTCCCTACAGACTTTGTTTATCAAAACCATGGGCCCCTGGGACTTACATGTCTTTACTTTGCCAATGTCCACTATCAACCACCCAAAAAACACCAAACAGGGTAAGACACAAAAAAATATTTGTTTCAACCTACCTTGAAATCTCTCACACTAACTCAGCCCTCCTTCCTCTTTCATTTGTCTCAGGTTTGAAGTTTCTAGCACAAACAGAGCTGACTTTATGGACCAGAGAAAAAAATTCATGTTACAAAATTCACAAAATATATGAGTGTAAAAAGAACCAATTTAGTGAAATGAAAAAAAAAGTACAATAATCATGTGGGGATGTCAATAGTCATGCAGCCATTTCAGCCTACTCAGATTTTGTGAATTTTGTAACATGAATTTTTTTCTCTGGTACATAAAGTCAGCTCTGTTTGTGCTAGAAACTTCAAACCTGAGGCAAATGAAAGAAGAAGGAGGGCTGAGTTAGTGTGAGAGATTTCAAGGTAGGTTGTAACAAATTTTTTTTTGGTGTCTTACCCTGTTTGGTGTTTTTTGGGTGGTTGATAGTGGACATTGGCAAAGTAAAGACATGAAAGTCCCAGGGGCCCATGATCAAAACCATCACAATCCAACTTCTGAAGCTACCTTCTTTCCTTTAATTGATAATGTACCAAAACCAAATTAACCAGTCCAACGCTCTAAATAGGCAGATTTACAGATCCAATTATGTGCATAGAGCTGGACTGCTATATGACTCAACATTAGCCTTGTTCACACGGCCGAGGCCGTGGCTGAGTGAACAAGGCTAACTCAACATAATTTGAATACATCTGAGAAGTGCACAATCACCACTATAGTATTTGTGTACACCATTGTAGGTCTGTAGAGAATTTAATCAGATATGTATGGGAAAACTGAACAGTGGATTCAGTATAGCCGAGTCGATACACGCTCAGAGACAGAAGGACGTGCGCAGTAAACTACCACGACGTGAGTCTGAGAGGAGAACTCACGAGCTGAGTCGACACGCTGACATTTTATCGGCTATAGAAACAAGGATGTCTCTACTACAGATCACATACGCTAAATATATCGAGTCTGGTTACTGCTGCTTTATTCCTGGCAAGGTGGGTAAGGTCACCTCTACTGCTGCCATCTCTCGAAATGTGAAGATAAAAGCTCAGAATGTATTCCTTATTTACCCTATAGGAGTTTAATTTAGCTAGAGTTTAATTTCGCTATCTGGACCTGGTACTAAATTTCGCTAGTAGGCTTACTAGTGAAAATTATAAAAAAATGTCCAAGTTGGGATTCGAACCCAGGGCATAAATCTCCATCTGACACTACACCACTACACCACGCTAACTTGCATGCTTAGGTAATGTGTATTCCTGTATAATTGTACATTGTTTATGAAACTATGGTGAGTGAGTTTAATTTAAGATACACTAAATTTCGCAACCTAGGCAACAACGCAAAAAGTGAATCCTAAATGCTGCGAAAACTAAACTCCTATAGGGTATGATTATGATCATAATTTTTAAATATTCCCAGAAAGCTATATAATCTTTGGTTGATATACTGTTTTAGGTACTAGATGAACTTTATCGAGTATTGCGTTATGTAAAAACGGCTAAGAGCCCACCGAGGTCACATGAAGTTCTCATGGAGTTGAGGGATATATCCTCGATGGCTATGGAGCATTTCGAAGAGAAAGTTTTACCTACACTCAAAAGGGTGAGTTTTATATCAGGAAATATCAAGTATCAGTATCATGTAGTATTTGACATACAGCAGGATAAATCAAGAACTTTACCTCATGTCCCAAATGATCTCATCTCTTCTCTCGCTGTGTGATAGCTTGATGGATGATGGATTGGATTTCTCCACCAGCTCTGATAATCTACTTGCTCTCACTTATGATTGTAGAGACTTTTGGAGGACGGTGTTGCAGTTTTACCAGGAGGACTTACTGTTGGTCTGGATAACGATATGGCAACAGGTATAAGGAAGAGAGACAGTGAGTTATTATCTTATTATGTGTTGTTATGGATGTAGGTGCTGTGGTGTGGGGGAATGTGGGAGTTATGGATGTAGGCGCTGTGGTGTGGGGGAATGTGGGAGTTATGGATGTAGGTGCTGTGGTGTGGGGGAATGTGGGAGTTATGGATGTAGGCGCTGTGGTGTGGGGGAATGTGGGAGTTATGGATGTAGGCGCTGTGGTGTGGGGGAATGTGGGAGTTATGGATGTAGGCGCTGTGGTGTGGGGGAATGTGGGAGTTATGGATGTAGGCGCTGTGGTGTGGGGGAATGTGGGAGTTATGGATGTAGGCGCTGTGGTGTGGGGGAATGTGGGAGTTATGGATGTAGGCGCTGTGGTGTGGGGGAATGTGGGAGTTATGGATGTAGGCGCTGTGGTGTGGGGGAATGTGGGAGTTATGGATGTAGGCGCTGTGGTGTGGGGGAATGTGGGAGTTATGGATGTAGGCGCTGTGGTGTGGGGGAATGAGGGAGTTATGGATGTAGGCGCTGACACTCATATAATGAGAGTAAATTACAATGTGAATCACAAAATGAATAACAATATAATATATATGAAAAAAACCACAAAAAATTAATCTCTTGTCCCTAAAGATTACAAGAATCAATATATTATATTGATTCTTGTAATCTTTAGGGACAAGAGATTAATTTTTTGTGGTTTTTTCATAATTCTGTCATAGAAGTCATATATATTATTATATTACAGTGAAGAGACCAGCTATGTCTCCGTTACACTCCCCCTCTCTATCTAAGAGAGTGAGATTATCTGTTATGTCCGGCTCTCCCGGGTATGGAGGTAGGATAGTACCGTATCCTGGTGGAGGTATAGATAGATACTCACCTCTATCTCCTTACTCTCCTTACTCACACCCACTGGCTCCGCCTCCTCTCTATAACTCTTATATGAGACTTTCTGATAGACAGGAGCAGAGACCGCCCACTAACTCATCTATGCTAGACAGGCTCGCTGAGACTGAGAGAATTATCACTGCTCAGGTACGCAAACCTTCTCAAACATATATTTATACATAATTATCATTAACATATAAATATGTAACGATATGATAATGATAAATACATATACACTCCATTCACAACTTCTCATTGTATCTTATATAACTTTGTCATTCACTGCACTAATAGTATAAATATTTCAACGCACGGAACAGTAAAGTGGTGTGTTTGCTCTCTCTTAGAAGTATAAATGAGTATTATGTATGTATTTAGGGTGAAAAGATTGAAGAACAGGATAGATGTATGAAGGACATGGCGAGGAAACTTACAGAGTATAATAACCGTTTCAATGATTTAGCTGAAGTTATACGCTCTAATTACCAATCGTCTGGCCTCCAAGAAAAAATCACCGCCCTCATTCAGCCTGTTAGAGAAAAGAAAATAGCAAAAAGAACACAGGCTAAGAATGTTCCAGAGGAATCTCAACCTTCTACAAGTACTCGGAAGATAGAGCAGCCCAGTAAAGGGGATGAGCCTGTGATTAAATCTCTCAAATCATCATCAGATTCATTACCTGATGATATCAGCCCTCGTGTAAGCAGGGATATCGGAGATAAGGAGCTGAGGCTAGGCTCATCTCTGACAAGTCCCTACAAGCGCTCTGAGATTCTCAAAGAGAATATGGACATGTTACGTGATGAGTGTGGGCTGGATGAGTTTGATGATAATCTCAATGTAGATGTTTGATTCAGATAATATTCATTACACCATATCAATATACCAATATACCGGTTCTGTGCTCCTGCTCTTAACTCTCGGCCTCTCTAACAGTTATCTGTGCTGCAAGAAACAGAAAGTCATAGTCTAAGTGTTCAAACTTTCACCTGGTTGCTGGTACTGGCATTTCATGTGCAACATAAGATGTGGTCAGTAATGTAATGCCCATAACAGCAAGTTGGGCAAAGTGTGAGTAGTTAAAGCGGCTGTATAACCCGGAACTTGGGCAAAGTGTGAGTAGTTAAAGCGGTGGTATAACTCGCCCGGAGATCCGTATCAGTATATATGTGTGGTACTATAAATATATCTAGGTCATAGTTAGATATACTGTTTGTCCCTCATAACTCTAATTCTGGTCATAAGAGTTTTTTTTATGTAAACTTTTCATTTACGGCCTTCACCAGCTTAATTAGATCCGAACAGATCAATTCTACACCACAATCACTACATCACCCTGCATTGTCACTGTTTTTTTTCTGTTCCTTTCGATAGAAGAATAAATCTATTTTTTTATAACCAAACTTCAATTCCAAATTGTCTACTTGGTTGGGATCATCGACCGAACGGGTGGAGGTTTTTGGATTTCTACTATATTAAAATTTTGATTCTCCGCAAATTGTATTGTTCACTATATTTGCAACAGTGAGAACGAGTGGTAAATGTGAGATCAGTAAGTAAATCTGTGAGAGAGCTTAGCTTGCTCAACAAAATCAAAAAATTAGAGATCAAATTTTTGGTACCTAAGAAAGATGACAGCAGGCAGATCTATGCTGTCAGCAGGATCTACCACTGCAGCAATAAGTAAATATAACCTTACTGTGTAACGTTGTGCAATGCGCACTGCAAAATCTAGTCATATAAAAGCTGCTCGTCTTGATCAATTGAACTCCTGTTGTTAGCTTACATATATAACATTGCTTTGTAAAACATGTAACATATTTTAAAACCAGTCACACAATTTTGCTTAGCTTATGCTACTTGTAATGGAGACTTATGTCACTCATCTAGGTAAGTAGTACTCCATCACAACATCACGGAAAATCATTACAATGTTTAATAATTTAACACTAGCTGATTTTCATCTTTATACTGGGGCTCACATTTTATCACACAATGAATTGTAAAGCGATTTTAGATGATATTCACATGATGATCTGAACAAGATATGTTTTATGGTGATGACTCAAAATATTATAGGCATAAAACCATTACAATACTACAGACAGCTACAGGGACTGTCCAACATGCATCCGAAATCGTTATATTGGCATGAGGGAACAATTAAGATTAAAAGACAGTCCTCACCCCTCTACGGAAGATGCTAATTAATGTGTGGGTGTAAGGGTGTTCAATATTTGTACATCATCAGGCTCATTTTACGAGGTCAGGGGAGAAGAAATCCATCTGAGTTTTAAGGTTATGTATTCACCATGATCTTTATTATATCCACACTTGTTTCCATCGATAGAGATATTCAGAAAATAAATGCTGATAGCAGGAACAAATTGACGTATTGATCATTGACTCGAGTGGGAAAGGGAAATTAAAGGCTCTGAAGATTGTTAAGATGGCCAATGAACTAATCCCATTGCATAGGCCAGGGAGTTTGGGACAAACCCCTTCCATAGACTGAGCAATTACTCCACATAGTCTATGCATGTCCATACTGACTCTCGTGATCTGACTGGGCATGCCCAGAGCTGAGCATGAGCAGAATGATGCATGTCACACCATCTCTAGTCTGTAAACATATCTGCGTTCAGAGGAGTTATTTACCCATTAACAAAGTAGGGACAACTCTGGTTAAAGAAGATCTTGCTAGTTATAACAATTTATTTGTTTCCAACTTATAATACAAAGCAACTGACCAATTGTGGAGCTGTTTGTTTCATTTGACCAATGGTTATCCATTTCACAGTTTATAGTTCTGAATTATATGATCCATTTTCCACACTTTACAATTTTAGATCAGGTATGATAAAAAATAATATGAGTCTTAGCAAGCAGTTACGGTCTGAGCAATGAACTCCCTCTCCCTGAGGGAGTTCATTGGTCTGCCTTTTTGAAGTTTGGGCGTACAGGGTTTGGTTTGTCGGTATCTGTGTATCTGCTAAAACCTTGGATAGACATATCAATCAATATTGCATTGTGATAAGATATATGTGTGTGGTAATACAAGCAAGGAGTAACACAATAGCCCTGTTACTCCTTGATACAAGCAAGGATCTATGGACTAACACTAAGTCAAGGATGTTGCCTAGCCTATGCGTTGGTTCATTGATCAATTGAATCAGGTCAGCTTGGCGTGTAGTATCAATAGCTTTTTGGTGTAGGGCAGAGCGATTAGATTGGGGTTTAACTATTGGGTTTTCTGGGTCAGTGGTCCAATCAATATCAGAGGGAGATTGAAATCGCCCAGGAATATCAAGTTACATTTTTCGCTAGATAAATCAATCATCATGTTAACAAATTTGTCAAGAACATATTCTGCAGGGGGGCGGTAAAACACTACAATGTTAATGACAATTTTAGAATAGATCTGTAGCGTTATTGCTACACACTCACCTGGTACAACTTGAGTACCCAAAACTTTCACGATTATTATATTGTTGTTCATTGCAAGCATTACGCCTCCACCGTTGAGATCTCGATCTCCGCCATATGGTGTAATTATTTCCAAAGAGTTCATTGTCATCAGATTTAGAGTTTATTTTTGTTTCAGTTATTGCGACTAGGTCTGGTTTGTAAGCTTCAGTGTAACATTTAATTGTGTTTAATTTGCCTCGTATTGAATTGGCATTGAAAGATAGAATTTTCATGTTAGATGGTATTTTCAGTAGTGGGCGCAGCATCTGGGGCCTCAACAATAGCTATCCACACTGGGTGTCTGTTGGTTGGCTTGGTCGGGTTCTTTGGCTGCTACTTGAAAGTTTTCAGACAGGACTCTCGACGGGTCTGCCTGTTGTAGGGCATCATCTCGGGCTCTTTCTAGGTCTGGGAGGCTGCAGTAAGCTTCAGATCTAAATGCAAAGCTGCCTTTGTGAAGTAACATATCTTCGTCATATCCTATAAACTCGTTGTCTCTGAGCACTTTGATACTGAGTCAATGAATTTTAAAGGTTCAGTGCGGTATTCGTGTTCTGATGTCAGTAAGACGCCTTACCATGTCCTTGTCAGCTTTTAATTGTGTTTTGTTCATGTATGGACGTGCATAGAGCTTGGTATAATCGGTGTGTTTCTTTCTCAGTTGATTTAACTCGTGGAGGAAGTTCCATTTAGTGGCTGGGGTGTTACAGTTGACTTAGATGGGAGAGTTCGGTCTGAAACGGTTTGGTCTGGAACGGATTAAATTGTCTGCATGGTTAACCTCATAGTTGTACATGTTATATTTTAGCATAAGGTCTTCTACCTCAAGATATGTTTGCTGTTTGCCTACATTATATATGATATGGTTGTCTCTGTATTCGGTTCCTTGATTGAATAGTCACTGTCAGGTCTTAGTCTGTGGTTACTGTTCCTGTCAAGTTGGTCGCGTCTATTTGGTGTGTAGTGAGGGGTATGATCAGGGGGCCTTTGTTAGAAGTGTTGGTTTGGCATGTATGGGGTTCGTGGTCTATGATTGGAAGGAGTTCGGGGTCCAAGATTGGTGGGAAATCGGAGTTGGTTTTGGTATGGAACAGGAGCCCTTGAGCTGCTTGGGAGGGGCCATGGGTGTGCTAGATTCGGGCCGACCAGTTGGTTGAACAGTATATTAGTAGGGGCACAGTTGAGAGAGCTCAAAGGTTGGGGCGCAGAGGTTTCAGTTTGTGTACCAACGGGTTGGTCATTATGACTGGGATTATCTTGGTTGGAGTAATTACTAGGCCTATTTGAGGTTTGTGTTGAGGAGGGCTGATCATTAATTCTCATGTACATGGTCTGTAGTTCAGTCGTAGTAGCTTCTAGTCGTAACGAGAGTCATTGAGTGCTGATCGTGATTTTAACATGGCATCCTGTGAGTCAGCGAGTGCCGTTTTGGAACCGCTTATGACCGACTTGAGACTTTCGATTTTATTTAACATGTTGTCCATTATCTTATCTGCTAGTGGTATCCTCTTCGGGCTTTCCTGAATAGACAGTTTTCTGAGCTCTGATTTAGGCCTCAATTTGGAGTTGTCCTCTCTCCAGTTTGGTACTTTTAACCCATGCCGCATAGCAAAAAAAAAACGTGCTGAAAAGAGGGTTATCTTGAAAACCGCTTATAAAAGGATAAAAACTATTTTTGATTCGGAATCTGCAGCATTGAAAACTCATACGGACATAGTTTGGGAAATAATTTTAATATTTGGATAGTCAATTATAGCATTTCCCGCCTGTTTTGCGGACCATTAGGCAGAATTTTTCATGAGTTTCGTCACTAAAATTAAGATTTATCAACATTCAAGCCTCCAATGATTTGGAAACCCTGTCTCACCGGGTTTTTAATGGTGAAGACTCTGAATCAAAAATCATTTTTATCCTAACGTTAGCAGTTATCGATATAACCCTCTTTCAGCAGGTTTTTCCTATGTGGTGTGGGTTAAAAGTACCAAACTGGAGGGAGGACAACTCCGAATTGAGGCATAAATAAGAGCTCAGAAAACTGTCTATATAGTTGTCTACCCTAGATATGAACGTGTTCCACAATGATTTTGCCTCATTGGGTAGGATCAAGGGTTTACATTTCAGGCATAAATACAGTAATGCATCATATATTATAGTGTTTTGGACTTTCTAATATCGAAAGCAAGGTGAGTAAATTCTTTACAGTAGTCGCATGGCATCGGCATCATCATCATCATCATCAACATTGCTGTTACATGTCATAGAAGGAGCATTACTTGACTTATGTGATGCCGATGGTTTACCTTTATCACCAAGCTTACCTCCTTTAGGTTTTGTAGTTGTTGATGTTGCCTCCAGGGAACTAGTTCGTGGTCTAGAACTTACACTGCTACTGGGAGAGTTGACTCTATCTCTACTCTCTGTCCACTTTGCCCATTGTATATACAAATAAATTCTTAGGCTAACTGGTGCAGGTGCGCTCTTGGGCAGACAGTGCAGTTGTTTGATAAACAGATGGTGTCCTATATAAACTGTACTGACAATTTGATATAAAACACACAGATCAAAAATATACTGGTTGGGTTTTCTATTATTTAGGGTATGTGGTGTTAGTTAGATCAAGTTCCTGATAGTACTCCCAATCTAAGATTTTGATCAGTCTTTGATTCAGAGAAATTGAAAAATAAGTATAAGCTATGAGAGAGAGGGACAGACAGGCTTATAGTGAAAAAAAGATGCACAAAATAGCAGGTTATGAGAAAAATTTGTTATAATTTGTGATGCTCTGGTGGAGGGAGATTGGAGATCCAAGATGGCGGACTGCTGAGATGACCAACACTTTGCCAGACCTAATTCTGCACCTTTAGTCCGACTTACGCCTAGGTTTTGGACAAATTGGGATGCTTGTAGTGGTGAAGGATTCTTCCTCTGCTATCTTCGCCGAGTTGGAGCTGGAGTTTGCTTGTAAAGACTTATTTATAGGAGACTCGAGAATTTCAGATATTTTTGCGTCCATTACAAACGGAACCGGAAGTATATGAGTTAGTGGTTAGTGAGTTAGTGGGTGTGTGTGTGTGAACGCAGTATAAGGTTAGCACATATATTGTTATACACATAGATTGCCACAAGAGTAAGTACTGATACACAACCAAAAACAAGTCTTAGTTATAAGATAGCTCCCTTTTAATATCGTCTTTCCCGCCATAATCACATGTCAGAGCCTCAGATCAATGCTATCATCCTTCAGTGGTCGATTTCTTTTGCTTTACAGCCGCGCCGCCATCTCCTTTTTAATTCACAACTTCACAATTCAATGTAAGGGCAACTTCAATTAACTCTGTATAACACAAAACAATCCAATTTCAGAATTTCAACTGGTTTTAAATATGGGATAGCTTCTTAGCTTTCCATTTTCCTTGGAATCAGGGATCTTCCTTAAACGCTATGGTACAATAAAAAATTCTCCTTAATTTTGAGAGGCCACTCTCTAATTCACCTTTAAAGTTCACAAACACTGTATTATTAATTCCTATAATAGAGTAAATAATGTATAAGTATACATGTAGTCATGTTTTAATGACTCAGGAGCTACCAAAATTAATTGGTGAAAGCTTGATAAGCTAATGGTCAACACACAAGACCAAGCAGCCAACAAAATCATGGTGGTATGACTTACAACAATTAGTGACTGCACCAAGGTGACGCTAGGAAGAGATTTTTATAATCACGACTAGGTTTTCAAGTCGTTAGTGTCACTTTTCAACCGCTGACAGCTTTAACCCAGCGTGAAGCATAGAGCTACAAGGCCGGAGCTGCAGCGGTTGATGACAGCATTCTCCTGTAAAGAGCTATACCATACAGGAGGGTTCTTTTACCTGCATGCACGATGATGTTGTATATATGCTGTTGTATAAGGCCTCCATTACGTTAAGTCCTGATCTGGGTTTGGGTTTGAACCCAGAACAGGCTGGTCATTTGGCAGACGCGCTAACCACTGAGCCAAATTGACTGAATGATGATGATGATGATGACTGATGATCATCCAAGAGCAGACAACCTTCACACCCTGTAACTCCTTGGGTTATTATGATATGATATAGGTCCTGTTACATAATATGGTGATTGAGTGCCATCTTAATGTGTCTAATGTCACTGGTCAGGTTATAGCAAATTGACCAAACAACAAGCCACTTGGTTATTGATGAATGTAGCTGTTAGTAGCTGTCAGAACTGTCTGTAACCTGACCAGGCAATCGCTACACAAGAGCAGAGGGCACCCTGGCCTGATTTAAACCAATACTTTCACAAACATTAAAACCTTGACTGTGTGACGCAGTCATTTATGATGAAAACTCATAAGCTGAGCTTGTGTTCTTTTTTTAATTACAGAGGTACGGCCACAAGCGGCAAGACATGTAGGCCTAGATGTTGGTATCAGTTTTGACATCTGAACTTTCGAGGTTTGTTGCATTCAATCGCACATAATTGATTTTGAAATTGATTTTGAATCAGTAGTACTTGAGACAAACCTATCTATGTTGCCAAATTTGGACTCCGAAAACTATTAGATTAGCTTTACAAAGCTTACATGCTACGATACATTACCAAATCAGAACAACGCTATTGTCAATGCATGAACAAAAAAACCATTTGCAGTTATAGTGTCGTCTGGTCAAATTATGATTTTTTCTATCATTCATGGACGCTGCATTTGATTCATGCTCAATTTTAACTATTTTTAGGGATTGGGTGATGTAAGGCTGAATGAATGTATTATGTCGTACAGAGATGAGTATATAAGATATTATGATAAGCCTCCATATGAGGAGGATGAGCCTCGACCTAAGATATCTAGATATGTGTCTGGTAACCATAACCAGCATGTAGAGAATACACACAGGAGTTATCATCACCTACAGGGAACTTACAGCAGTAACCTTACAAATCTTAGTGTTGAAACGTTTGACTACAGCAGACAGATAAGTGAAGTTAACAGGAGATATGAAGGTACACATATTCTGTATAACAGAGATCCATCACAGCTGATTGCCGATCCTCCCTCTAATAAGGGTCCAGAGGCTTCGAGAGAGAGATCTGTCTTGTACCATGTAGATCATCAGACCAATCGAAATGAGTTTCACTACAAGAGACAACAATCACCAATTAGGGATTATACAACAGCGTCACAAATAGCTTATAATACAATAGAACAATCACCAAGTTATCGGGACATCATAAACCAAAGCGTAACAAGAAGAACTTACTATGAAGAAATTCAAGTAGATCGTCAATCAGACTTTGTACGAGGAATGGAAAAACTCCAGTCAAATGGATATGAGCCTAAAGATTTACATGATTCTGTAACTAATTCATATGGGGAAAGTCAGCTGATGCCATTTGTTGTGCAAAATAGGCCCAACCAGCCGCTCACATATCCTCACTCACAGTCAAACTCAAACCAAGAAGATGTTACGCAGCACGATTTACTCCGACAGCTTGATCTCATGTCACAGGACGAGAAACTGAAGATGATGACTCTATACAAAACATTGACGACAGTGCAATCGGCTAACCCTCATACCAAGGATGATACAATATGCACCGCCCATACATTACCCAATAGAAAAGAGCCTTATTTCAAGAAAATTATAAATGAACCACCACGCTATGGAAACGAGATGCGACTTAGTGAGCATTACTCTCAGAGGGAAATGATAGTTCATGAACATGGGAGAGGACTGGAAGATCAAAATACTCAAAGAGGATTTAGAGAGCATGCCAGTCAAGGAAGACAAAGAGAGAATGAATTTGGATACGATATGAAGTATCCTAAGACTCCGGAGAGATGGAGAGACCATGAAGTTGAGAAGGGAATGAGAGAGTGCGACACTCGAAGGGGAGAGAAGTCAATTCAGCAGCTCTCTATGAGGGAGGAATTCATATGTGGTAATTCCCGTGTTGACGACCTATCAAATCTCAACTCAGCTGGTGCATTTACTCACACGGAGATACCAGGACTTTGTTCTGATGCTGCTGTTCTCAAGGCTGTAAAAACTGAACAAGAGGATTCATTTATTCCAGGGCTAGACTTGGGTGGTACGGAGCAGCCTTCTTCTTCTACACTGAAAACACCTGGTGGTACGCTATTTGAACGACTACTGAATTCCCTTCAAAGACAATCTGTACGCTCGCATGAAACCACTCAAGCGCTAAGCTCGGAGTCACATCAGCAATCTTCAATGTTGATTAAAGCTAACATAGAAGGAAGCTTAGAGAAACCCTTTATCATCAGCTCTAACTCTTCACGATCGAACTCACCCGATCAAAGAGCTAGCACAGCTTCTAATACAGCGTATCAATTATCTGCATCCAGCGACTCCCGACCAGAAACAAAGATTGATTGCCAGCGTCCTTCCTCACCTGATCATCTAACAACTGAGAGCATTGATTTTATAGCTAGATGCCAAGCTAAGGATACTCAGTCTCGTATAAAAGTCAAGACCAGAGAAAACAGGATGGATTCTCAGTTGCCTGTGCGACTCCGGAAATCTTCAGCGATGTCTGGGAAATACAGGCTCCAGGATTCTTATTTACACCAAAAGCTGGGCACCTCTCCACAAATAGATCAACATAGAGACTCTAGGAAGCGCTCGCGCACGCCATCATCTCACCGAACCTCAAAGGACAGTTATAGCTCTAGAAGCAGTAGATCTATTTCACCTTCAGCAGGACAAAGATCTTCCTTTAGGTCTGACAGAAGACAAAGCCCCGGTGAAAGAAGATCACGCTCTCCAATCCCTTATAAACAGAAAACTTCACCTTTGTATGGAGAGTGTGACAGTGGTACATTGAAGAGGAGTAGATCACGCTCAACCTCAGCTAGCCTCAGATCTTTCCAAAGGTCTGACAAGAACTTTGAAAGGCAAACAAGTAATACATCCAGGAGGGGGAGGTTGTTCTCCTCCCCACCTGGACAAAAATCTCCCCTTAGGTCTGACAAGCAACATTTTTTCGATGACAGACCATCTAATTCATTGTCCCATAGCAGTAGTAAACGCAGGAGGTATAGGTCAAACTCATCATCACCAAGACGTAAGTCTATACGGAGAAGCAGATCTTCCTCTTCCTCTGCTAGTCACAGTTCTCCCTCTAGGTTTAATAGGCACCAATCTTCTGAACAAAGACGATCTAATTCGCTGAACTGTGTCAATGATAAACCCAGAAGGGATAGGTCAAACTCATCATCATCGCGATGCAAATCTTCACTTCAGTCAAAGAACAGGAGAAGATCAAGGAGAAGCATATCTCGCTCATCTTCCGCTGCAAGCAATACTTCCTTTGGCTCTGCCAGACATCGTCTTTCTGATGAAAAGCTAGAAAGATCAACGATTCACGAAAAGGGAAGATCTAGACGAGGAAAGTCAATCTCATCTTCACGTGGACGTAGATCTGCCAGCAGGTCAAAAGACAAGAGCAGATCTAGAAAGAGCAGTTCCTGCACTTCCTCTACTAAGTCTGAGTGGCGCCAACCTTCTGATCTGAGGCGATCTAACTCACCAACCTGGGAGTCGAAAGGAGTCTTGAAATCAAGAGAACCAAAGAGCAAGAAGTTAGCCAAGCCCTCCCAGCCTATCTCTTTAAAGCCCTGCCAGCCTATCTCTTTAACAGTTAACTCAACAAAGGACACTGATAGAGCTGCTCGGAGGAAGACTAAATCAGGCTCTTCTAGGTCTGACCGGCACCACCATTCCGATAAAAGGCAATCCTTTTCACCAGACAATGAATGCCTTGTTGATACACAATCAAAGAAATATGACAGACAAGATGATAAGAATTCGAGGCGGATACTTTCCGATGCACATTCTCCGAAATATATGGCAAGGTCTGAGAATCGTGGGTCACCTTCAGCTAAACAAAGATCATCGCTCAAGTACGACAGAAGACATCACTCTGATGACCGATCTCGTTCTCCAGTCGGGGAAGATCAAAACATGAGGCAATCAGCAGCTTTGTTATCTCATACTTTAAATAGTCCGTCATCTCCTGTCAGAAGTGACTTTACTTCTCTGAAGAGACGCCATAGAGCAAAGAGTAGAAGTATTTCCCCAAAAACAAGAATGATACCAGTTTCAGACAGCTATCAACTAAACACAAATCAAGAGCAAGTGAAACCTCATCCAGTGACCTTTGGTGTAACATCCACTTTACCCGATAATACCAAGAAGAAACACGATCTCAACATTCCCGTAAATCCCCAACTAAAACAAATCAACAAAATCATAAAACAGGAGGTCAAAAGGGAAGCATCGTCTGATGCTGGTCAGTCAGCCAGCATCATAAGGTTTACACAGCAGGTGGATATTGTTACTGTCAAACAATCAAAGAGTAGTGTGACTTTCCCTGCCGGTATGTTTGCTGGCCGACCAGAGATTCCATGTTATAATGAGGATAAGAAGACCATTAAAATAAACAAAGCTAGCCATGAAGATGATTCACTGCCAAACCTTAGAGTTGTCTCACAGTCACAAAGGGATGGTAAAGACATAAAGGCTAAAACTATGACTACAGATTTCAAATCTTCAAATAAAAAAATACAGGCAGGTGCCAAGACAGCACATCAATCTGCATCTGATGTTAAAGTCTCTAAACACAAGTCAAAACACAACTCCAAACTCGCTAACACAATTAAGGGTGAGTATCGCTATGACTATAATATAATCAGCAGTATTTCATCAAAGCTACTAAATTTTGTGAGTAGCTTTCTATCATGATGATACTTAACTCATGTCCACAGCACTCATTAGGACAAAAAGCTTTCTTCTTATTTCGATTCATTTAGCATTCTTATTCTTTGATGCATTAGTCATGTTCTAAACACCAGGCGTAATAAATAATGTTATAAATAAGTAAGTTGTTTGTTACATTTAATGTAGAGTCACCTGATGGGACTGACTATGAGCCTGACAGAGGGTCTATAATCGGGCGATTGACCAAACAGGTCATCTCATCAAGTAACACCAGATGGGATTCTTACTTTGCTCTGTATTGTGACTTATGTCATATCAGGCTCACCGAGCTCGACGCTAGGAAACATCTCGCCCAATCTAAGCACGCCAGCTCCAGTTTATACTTTGTACCTGATACTTCTGCTCCGGATTATGACATACATAAGGTGCGTTTGTTAACTGACTTTTTGGCTTTACTGGTTAAATTGAATGGTCACAGAAAAGATAAATGAATATGTTATTTGTTTATGTGAATGATACCCATCTGCTAAAGGATCTCATACAATACGTTAAAAAAAACTTTCCGTTTCACATTTTTATTCCATGAGGATCCCTAGAAGTATTAATTAGATGAAAGTGTTACATGATTGATCGCTGCTGGGTGTTCTTCATATAACATGTCCAGGCGGCATCATGTTGAATATTTCCAACATTTACCTTATTTGGTTATAATATTAGGGTATATCAAGGAGGTGCAACACTGAATTTAACATGAAAAATCTAACAATTATTTATGTAATAAAAAATTCAGTTTCAAGCTTACGGCTAGATAAAATCATGCACCTAACCTGATAAGCTAGGTGGTGATTTTATTCTCTAATCTGATATTGTTCTGTTCCTTGTAGAAGCCCTGTAACGCTCAGTTGTTGAATGAGGGGATAGGGAGATGTACCATACCCTTACACGTTCGGGACGCGGATATGATGGTCGCCTGTTTGATGTGTAACCTTTCTGTAAAAGTCTGCTTATCACCCTTACTATTGGCTAAGCACTGTGCTACTCACAAAAATGAGCGGCGCGTCAAAGGTAAACATACTCAATCATTATAATTATCATGTTATAGGTGAGAATTTTTTCCACACGCCCTATCACAAATTTGGGACTAGAAAATTATCAAAAATAGCTTTAAATAATTTCTCTATGTGAAGTTTTATTTATTATTACAATCGTTTGATGATCAGTCATTCCGTTGGACAAGAGAAATTAGTTGAGAATTATTTGTGAAAGTAATTATTCATAATTAAAAATGTAGCATATTTCCATCGAAATTTTGTGATAATGAGTTTTGCCAGCAAAGGGTAGATAAATAAAAAAAGGTTGAAATGCCATATTTTGAGCGATGTGTTTTTTAACACTCTTCTAGGTATTAATTTACATGTTAGCGATATGCTACTAACTGTGTCAGTTAAATAAGAGAAATAGAGAAAAATTACAATATTAGAGATATGACAAAAGATAAGGATATTTGAGAGACCATGAGCAAAGTGTCTAAAGTCTGAGTCTCTAATGTAGTGGTTGTAAGACAGATTTGTTTAATTACACCTTATGAGATCTCAAGTTTTGAGGACTATTGAATGATTATATCTGATTTAGGTACACACGAGTATGCCTACATTAAGTATGTGAGAGATATATGTCGATTCACGATGAGCAGAGCCTATCTCAGCAGTTACTTTAAGAGATCTCTGTTCCCTTGCCTCAACTGTCACATGCTGTTCTCGAGCCCTAAGGCTGTTCGCCAGCATGTCACTAAAACTGGGTGTTACATGGAGGGAACAAATATACACCAACCGGACGATCACTTACAGATAAACTCTAATCCACTACGCTTTGGGAAGGTAAATAACCTAATAATCATGAATCCCATCTGTTAAACCACAACCCTTACACTACAGCAGGTAATTTTTTGAATAAATGATTTCTGTAATAATTATAGTGTGTGATCTCGTATGGCTTATTTTTTCTCCTTCATTAAGCATATACCGGATTTGAGCTTAGACTCAAGTACTGCTTTTTGAATTGCAATGTATGAAATCAATGTGTACAAAAAATCAAGGAAGTTAAAGATTCAATGAATCGTCCAGCATACCACCAATTTAACACAGACTGGGGAGGGTATATCCCGGCCTCCCTGCTCAGACTGCTGAGGGTATATCTCACCCTCCCTTCTCATACTGATGAGGGTATATCTCACCCTCCCTTCTCAGACTGATGAGGGTATATCCTGGCCTCCCTGCTCAGACTGATGAGGGTATATCCCGGCCTCCCTGCTCAGACTGCTGCGGTGTGTTATGTTATACTCCATGTTAGTCATGTTGGTATCTCTCTGATATTCTGCAGAATTTGGCTCAGTTGTTCTGTGAGAGCTGTTACGTTGTGTTAGAGTGTAATCGAGTTCAGGATGTAGTCAGACACCTGGTGAATGATCACGGACAGAGAGATAAGAATGTGAGCGAACCTGTCAAACTGGTGTGGAAACTGTGAGTATTTATAGTCCCAGATTAGACTGGAGTTTATATCATGCGCTGACCTACCCAAGCAGTTTGTATGGCATTTTTAATTGCTTATTCTTTTAGCACAATCAGGTCCTTTTACTTACAGTCTCGAGCGAGCTTTAAGTCGCCCTGATAAGAAGTTGTAGTTTTGAGTCTTTGTGATGAAGTCAGACTGAAACGTCCCTTTCTTTACTCGATGCTAACATATCTTATAGGTATGAGTTGGTGAAATCAGAAGAGAAGTTATTGAAGACTGATTTGAGTGATCTCATTCCACAGACACGACCCTGTCAAAGTAAGTCTCTTATAACTACCTCAGCTGCTGCTTCTTCTCACTTATTTATATCTCATCTCTTCTCTGCAACTAGGAGGTCGGATATCACAAAGGGTAAATGTCTGTTTTATGCCAGCAAATTTGCTGTTTACCTCAGTTGAAGGGTCCGGAGTGGTCTCGAGGAGAAAGGTGTGGACTTGATCTGTGAGGTCGAAGTTCTATTGTGCCTGCGCTCATTGTTGATTTGGTACTGGCACACGCACTAGCCAGGTCATTGGGGAGCAGAATTAAAAATACGGGATGTCCATTGTAGGGTGTCCACTGGAGTAGCTTGGTTAGAGTGCTGTCCCTTCAGCATGCAAATGTTGAAAGTCGTGGGTTCAAATCCCACTGTAGTCTATCGACTACTGGGGTTTGGTTGGCTCCCAGGTGTGCTCCGACCTGCCTGCAAACTGAGAGCAAATGGGTGCAGATATTGCAGCCCAGCCCCTAAGGCAACTGGTATGTCGCCGCCCATGCTTTGGGATGTGGCGTGTGATATGACATCTGATTTTAATCAACCCTTTATCAACTTTGTGTTTACACACTCCACATGCTGTAAAAAGATCTCCCTCTGCCTATTCGAGATAAAGAGTAGCCAGAATTCCAACAGGCAAGGGTATAGGACAGGGGTGCCCAACCTTTTCTCTCACATGAGCCATTTCAAAAATCAATTAAACCAAATGAGGTGACCACGTCGCATGTAGACAACATGGAAACAGCCAGTGATATATATGCATAAGTGTTGGCAAAAAATTCCAAAGCAATCATGTCATTGTATGAGATTATGCGCGTAGCGCGAAAAAAATTTTGAGGCAATTTCTGGTCATATAAGACGCCCTGGAGTTTTGTAAGCATTTTAAGCATTTTGCAAATTTTTGTAAGCATTTTGGAAAATTTAGGTTGGCAAGTCTGCAAGAAGACAACTCTACACACATATTACAATGCAGGCACCCAGTACAATGAACTTGTATACACTATACATACATTTAATGTACATTGTACTGCATGAATTGAATGCATGAAATTCGCGTCAAAAAGCGCGTGAATTTTGCAAATCTTAAAATGAGCCAGCCAAAATGAGCCGAGGTTGCTCATGAGCCATAGGTTGGACACCCCTGGTATAGGAAGAGGCTTAAGCACCATGTGTCCCGGCACCTGTACTCTGAAGGGGGATAAATCTCTGTAATTAAGGCCTATGCTCTATAGTTTACTTCTTAAACAAAGCCAAAAATTACTTTAATTTGATAAACTGCCTTGAAATAATGAGCTCAGAATCATATCAGCTTTACCTGACTCTCAGCGAGCCCAGCTTGCACCACCCCTGTCTCCACCCCTGCCCCCACCCCTGTCACGACTCTGTCACCCCCCTTGTCACCACCCCGCCCCCACTCTGTCACCACCCCTGCCTCCACCCCTGTCACCATTCTGCCTCCACCCCTGCCCCCACCCCTGACACCACCCCTGCCCCCACCCCTGTCACCACCCCTGCCCCCACCCCTGCCCCCACCCCTGTCACCACTCTGTCACCACCCCTGCCCCCACCCCTGCCCCCGCTCTGTCACCACGCCTGCTCGTCCTCCTGCTCGTCCTGACAAGACTCTGGGGTCTGATTTAAGTGCATTGTTCTACAGAGAAAACTAAGAATAAGAAAGGGAAGAACGCTAACCTAGAAAAGATCGGTGGAGGTGGTGAGACACACTGGCCTAAATTCAATATGAGGAAGCTAACAACTCAGCAACAGGGCAGTGCTGGGCTTGGTGAGTTCATTCTGTAGTTCATACTGTTAACATAGTGTTGTACCTTTTGTTGTACATATAGGTTTGTTCTTTGTGTTCAACAAAGAATGGTACATATTGCACATTCTGTGGTACATTGTGCTGTACATTGTGCTGTACATTGTGGTGTACATTGTGCCATACATTGTGCTGTACATTGTGCTGTGCATTGTGTTGTACATTGTGCTGTATATTGTGCTGTACACTGTGTTGTACATTGTGTTGTACATTGTGTTGTATATTGTGCTGTACATGGTATTGTGTCCTCAAGATAAAAATAATTTAGGAACAACTTTTAGTACCAGTTATTCTAGTTTTTTTACTTATGATTTTCATATCGGAAAAAACAAAGGGTACCCTAGTCTATTCCCTCATCCCTAGTCTTCATGATTATCAATATGGGAATAATTACCAGATATTATAGTGTTGTTATCTTTGTTTTCTGTGTATATACAGGATTGAGGGACGTTATCAAGCAGCCTGTACAGTCAGCCCCAAAAAATAAGGTCATATGGAATTAGACTTAGGACCAGGTGCAGTGAACCAACCAACCTCAGTTCCCTTTAGAGCTGTACAATCTGAGCAGCCGATATCATCAAAACATGCTGTAAGACCTGAGGCTAGGACTGGAGAGATTAGAGAGATGAATGTAGGACCTCCTGTACTTGGCCCTCCAGGAGTGATTACTAATCCTACACTGTACACACCCTCTCCAACTCAAGCTCCAGCTCCTGCTCTAGCTCCAGGTGTGACACATAAACCAGATCCTGAGGCTCTGGTCATCTCTCAGGTGGTCAGTTTGGCATCTGGTGGTATCAGTCAGAATATCTCAGGCTTTGATGGCAGGCTAGAAATCAAATCAGAGCAAGTGACAGCAGTGCCACAGAGACAACAAGTCACAGAAGTGCCTCAAACACAGCAAGTCACAGAAGTGCCTCAAACACAACAAGTGACAGCAGTGCCGCACACATCTACTCAACAAGTGAAGCCTTATCCCTTCAAGGTCCGGAGACATGTAACAGACACTCTATCTCTAACTGGGAGTAGAACTAAAGGCCTCATTAGGTATCTCTACTGTGATCAGTGTCATGTGAAAGTATCAGCTGATATGGCAGAGGATCATCTACTAACTACTGGTCACACCTCAGTGAGCAGCTATCGTGTACCTCTACCTCATAAACGTTACGGTGTCTGTACTAGTAAGGTAACTACGCAACATGATAACTTAATCTGATTCTTCTCCTTGACCCGTGTCCCGTGTGTCACCTGTTTACTGTTTCATGTTCCTTGTGAGCCACAAAATCCTTCTTATCTCACCAGCTACTGTCTGCACTGTACCTAATATATACTGTGTCCTTTTAGATGAAGTCACCTCACAGTGATATATGGAGGGAGCACTGCTGGACACTTGATAAGCCTTTAAGAGACTGTCACATTGTATGTGTATGTCTGGCCTCTACATGTACTGATGAGCTGTATATCAGTCAGTCTCCTATCATCCTCAGCGTACACTGCAGTCAGCATCACCAGTCTGCTGACTTTCAGCAACCCAGTAGTAAGTGTCATCATGTTAGTATTATATGGGAGTTTACTGTATGTAGTGATGATGATGCTAGAAATTATGTCACTTATGATGTCCAGTGATTGATCTCTTTTCACACACTATTGTGTGACGTTGTGTGTATGAGGGTGTGTGTTTGTGTGTGTGTGTGTGGTGCATGACTGTGGGACTTTGTGTGTGACTGCATGGTGATGTGTTTGTGACGTCTCGCATTTGACTAGGTCTGTGTGATGGCATGGTGATGTGTTTGTGACGGCTTGTCTTGACTGGGTATCTGTGATCGTATGCCTGTATGGGACGGTGTATATGTGTGACTATTTGGCTGTGTATGACTACCTACCTATCTGTTTATTATTTGTTCTAATACGAATACTTGGTTTAACTCCAGCATCGTTGTGATACTGTATGATATTACCACAGTTGACTCTCTCTATCTAGGTATACGGCTGAACTCAGCGTGTAACATGGCTTATTTTGAGTACGAAGGTGATGTTATATCAGTAGATATAAGTATAGATACATTGAAGCAGTGTGTACCAGATAACCTCTATCCTTGTCTCATGTGTGAGAGAAAGTTTAGATCAGCAGAGGAGTTTATACGACATGATCATATGGGCATGAGTGCTGGACAGTTTAATAAAACTAACCGTGAGCTAAAGAATGGCGAGGTCAGTAATATACAGTCAGTCACCATATAGTTATACTCTGTGTAGTGTGTACTCATCTCTATGTACTTACCTCTATTTACTTACCTCTTTGTACTTACCTCTCTGTGTACTCATCTCTGTGTACTTACCTATATGTACTTACCTCTCTATGTACTCATCTCTATGTACTTACCTCTCTGTACTTACCTCTCTGTGTACTTACCTCTCTGTGTACTTACCTCTCTGTGTACACATCTATCTGTACTTACCTCTCTCTGTACTTACCTCTCTCTGTACTGTGATAATGTAAAATAATATATCTGCAGCAGCGAATCTTTACTCATCAGATAATTTTGATAGATATATATCATAATGTGTTCCTGTTGGTGTACATATTTCTCTCATTACTACTGTTCAAGTTTCTACTATACCAGTCATGATGATATCACACACAAACGATTGTATTGTATTTTATACTAATTATACCTTGTATTGTATTTTATAGGTACTGATAGTACCGTATTGTATGAGTTGTGATATCGAACTTCAGACTCATTCTGAGGTAAAACTTATCCAGCATCTTGTTCAGTACCACGGAGTTAAGCATGAAGCAACGAAAACTAAACTATCACCTGTACAGGTCGTATATAAAAGGTAAGCATACTTGTCACTGTTGTTGTGTCTAACATTTCCTATTTATTTAGTTACATGATATCACTCAAGGTTGTCGACCCCTGAAACCTCTGATAAAATCTCAATCAAAGTAAACATAGCAGCACTCTGTAGTTCTGTGTAGTTCTGTGTAGTTCTGTGAGCTTTAGGCTTTATGTAACAGTCATCATGTCTGCTCTGGCTCTCATCTATTTGTGTTATGAAGTAATGATTATATAAGTGATCCGTCTGAATGATGATGAATAATATACTAAGGTATGTGATAATGTATCATATACAGCGCAGTTCACTTAATTCAAACCTCTGGGGACCACCAAAATTTGTTCTAATTAAGCAGAGTTTATATTAAGTGATATTATAATGCATTGAAATCTGGCTGAAGTGACCAAATTTCCTTGTATGAATTAACAGGAATTTTGAATTATAAAGTTTGAATTAACCAGTTTACACTGTACTCAGGTATGTGATGAGAGAAATGGCTCCTGCTATGATTTTTGCGAAGAGGAATCGTCAGGCTCGACTCCCCAGGAAGATGAGAGAGGAGAATAACAAAGGGAAGAAGGAGGTAGATTCTCTAAGTGGTGAGTTCTCAGCTTGTACATAGAATTACATCCGTATATATAAAGTACAGGAAACATTCGACATCGCATTCATAAACACTGCATCATGTCCCTTAGTGTCATTGCGCCACCCGCCATTTCAGAATGTCACTAAACAAATTTTGAGCCAATCACAATATTGAAAAAACATTATTGACTGTGTAAAGGTAGTCTATTGACTGTGTAAAGGTAGTCTATTGACTGTGTAAAGGTAGTCTATTGACTGTGTAAAGGTAGTCTATTGACTGTGTAAAGGTAGTCTATTGACTGTGTAAAGGTAGTCTATTGACTGTGTAAAGGTAGTCTATTGACTGTGTAAAGGTAGTCTATTGACTGTGTAAAGGTAGTCTATTGACTGTGTAAAGGTAGTCTATTGACTGTGTAAAGGTAGTCTATTGACTGTGTAAAGGTAGTCTATTGACTGTGTAAATGTAGTCTATTGACTGTGTAAAGGTGGTCTATTGACTGTGTAAAGGTATTCTATTGACTGTGTAAAGGTGGTCTATTGACTGTGTAAAGGTGGTCTATTGACTGTGTAAAGGTAGTCTATTGACTGTGTAAAGGTAGTCTATTGACTGTGTAAAGGTGGTCTATTGACTGTGTAAAGGTATTCTATTGACTGTGTAAAGGTAGTCTATTGACTGTGTAAAGGTAGTCTATTGACTGTGTAAAGGTAGTCTATTGACTGTGTAAAGGTGGTCTATTGACTGTGTAAAGGTATTCTATTGACTGTGTAAAGGTAGTCTATTGACTGTGTAAAGGTAGTCTATTGACTGTGTAAAGGTAGTCTATTGACAAGCCTCATGATCTAGTTTGTCTAAGTTCGTAGACCTGAGGCCAAAGTGCCTTATATTATTGGATATAATAATAAGGTGGGCACACAACCCCCCCCCCCCCTCCCCCATCCATATAAATGAGCCGGCTATCAGGATAATGAACTTTGACTCATTGATATGAATACTAATAATTTGCAATGTTGTGTTACTTTATATAATGCAGCGAGCGCAGCTGTATTAACCGGTGAGGATAACTCCAGTTACGAGTCAGCATTATATTGTGACTCCTGTCACCAGAGAGTTATACATGAAGAGGAAGCGTTAAATCATCTTATAACAAACAAGCATACAACAGTGAGCAGGTATAGAATACCTCATCTTATACTCACCACGTATCCTACTGGTGCTGCTGAGAGCACATCTACTCAGCCACAACTACCTCAACAGGTATGTACCCTCATCCCCTCCTCCCCAGACTTACATGTACGTTACACACAGACATACATGTATGTTATATACATACTTAGCTGTACATATACACCCATATATTCTCATATACACATACTTATACAGAGACCTGATAGAGCGAGGATACTAGAGGCTTGTAGTTATACTAATCCTCTACATATTAGAGACTGTCAATATCTCATAGTTTGTATGATGAGGTTCTGCTCTAAGGAGATTAGAGTGTTCCCTTCACTACTCGGTATGGCTGCTCACTATAAACTATGGCATCAGGATATTAAAGATGGTGAGTTATCTTATACTATTACTACCTTTACTTTGTTTGTTGGGAGAAACAACGCTTGTCAACTCAAGAAGAGAGTTGTCCCCTCTCAAAATCGGGGAGACAACTCTCCAATAAGGAGTTCCCGTTTTTGTTATGCCAGGGAGGGTTATGGTCATGCGCCCCAAACTCCACGGGAAAAGTGAACACAGACTGGAAAACTCTGAATGAGGAGAGATTTATTCTCTCAGATTTTGAGAGGGAATAACTCTCTAAACAAGTCTACTAAAACAGTAGTTAAGCTTTGTTCCCCCCCCCCCCTCGCCCACCATCAATGGCTGTTAAGACAGGCCACATATAGCATAGAACCTTAAATCCTAAATTCCACTCATCAGGAACCTGATAACAGGGGTATATTATCTGCAGTGATAGAAGTGATATTTGTGTTTGTAGATAATCATCTGGCTTATTACCGTCTGATTCGAGTTATGGAGGAGAGAAGTTATACAGTAGAGAGTCTTATAAAGTGCTATAATTCTAAGAGTTATAGATGTGTATCACCTCAGTGTACTGAGACATACACTACTATCGAGGAGGCTCTGAGACACATGAGGGTATCATCTCATTCTGTGATAGATAACAACGACTGGTCTTATAAACGTAGAGATAAAATCCCACACAGTCAAACACAGCCGGTAAGTAAACACCGGGACGCGATACATTCCTGTATATACTGTACACGATACGTTATACATCTACATATGTATAAAGTATACGTTTATAGTATATATCTTTATCTGTCTGTACATTCATCTATAGTACAGACATGTACTGTAATTCTATAATTGCTTGTTCTTCTCTTTAATGACTCTGGCAAAACATCTCCATCAGATTCATTATCCTCTCAGTAACAACTCGGCCTGACTTACCATCTGAGCGAGAAGGGAGCAGGATTACTGTAGGTAGGTTGGGGTTACCTACAGATGGTATTATTGATAATATTACAGAGTGTAGCCATGGTATTCTGTATGAGCTGTGACGTTCCGTTCTCACCATCCGAAGCAGGACTTCTTCATCACCTCGTAGCTGAGCACGGGAGACGAGAGCAGGGAGATCAACATGATAACAGCATCGTCAGAGTCGTCTTCAAACTGTGAGTAAAACACCGTGGCGATAATATCTGCCAGTAATACACAGTGAAGATCCTCCCCCTCTGGATCCCACCTCACCCCTCCCCAGTCACTCCCCTCCACTCAACCCCTACCGCGTATACAGTGAGTCACAAACTTCCCTGTCACTCCCCCTCTACCCACCCCCTGCCTCACGTACAGAGTGACACTAACTTACCTGTCAGTAAGTACACCACACAGAAAACTCTCATTCAGTGATATTGTTGACTATAACTATAAAAATGAATATCGTTACATGACATGAGTGGTAAAAGTGAGTTCACCCATGCCTAGTGTAAAGATACTCATCAGCTTAACAAAAACAAACTAAAATTCATTACGTAACAAACTCGTGTAGTATGTGTTAAATTAAAACTTCTTTTGTTTCACCAGCTTAACCTGGAGACTCGTTTCAACTCCAACTAGTTGTCACTGCTCTCATCTGCAGAATTAGGTTCAGTCCAATTTCGGGGGAACAATAGAGTAATTTACTCTTCAAACAGGGGATCCAGGGTGCAGTATTGTGTCGAGGAGTGTATTTGTTGCAGCTTCTGGCCACCTCCCAACATCTTTATGGGGCGTTGGCTGTCCGTGATTGGTCTGAGGGGATTTGGGCCCGCCCTGGTCTTTGTGTTGGTGTGTTCCCTGTATATCTGGCAAAACTTATCCTGTTTCAGTGTAATTTTACATGTCAAAGAAGGCAGTTCACTTTATTATAAACTCAGATCAGTTAGATCAAGAAATATACACAATGTTTAGAGGAAAAAGGTATGAATTTTAACCTTATCATTTTATTGCAACATGCATTCCTCATTCAAGGATTAATTATATTATATATACCTTGAATTGTGTAAAGGCTTAATTTGACACCTTATTATTTTACGTTTTGGAAATAACACTTTATTTTAAAAGCTGTAAAGTAACACTATAAAGGTAACTTTTTGAGAACCTGTGTAATGCTTTTATATAATATAGTCATCATTTGTGTTAATCTTTTTAGATTTCACGGTAGTAATCTCAGTAAAGCTCATCAGTAAAGGTTATACATTGATTGACAATAGTCTGAGTTACGTCAGTAAAATCCCAAGTCAAAAATCCCCTAGCTAAAAGTCTAACGATAGGGAATCGCTAAACCTAGCATTACACATATATCAAACATCTACATCTCCCCATCTGTCTCTCCCCCCTAACCCTCCCCTGTCTCTGCCCCCTGAGTACCGGACACAACACAGGACATATTTTACTGACAGACTTACTGTTTTATTATTCAGATATGAGCTACACAAAGCTGAGTTAGTACCCTCGTTTGTAGATCCGGTTCATGAGTCTCTAGTATTAGACAGTATTAACACAGCAGCAACAGATATCCCATAAGATCTCCGCCAATAACAGCTGAGTAACACAACACAAGGTAACAACATTACAACGTGACATAACAGCTGAGTAACATAACACAACGTGACAACATTACAACGTGACATAACAGCTGAGTAACATAACACAACGTAACAACATTACACTGTGACATAACAGCTGAGTAACATAACACAACGTAACAACATTACTACCTGACATAGCAGTAGTACCAAGAATCTCATCAGCCACATAGACTGTGTTCTACAATGAAGTTAATTACTATCAAAGCTTTAATTTATTCAAGGCTTAAATGTTACAAAATAATGCTCTACTATTATTTGTTGATAGCCTTTATGTATCCTATTTTCATCTACCTCTGTTTACTTAACCATCTGATAGCAATGGATCTGCTCAGACACACAATTGATTTCTTTATTAACTGTCTCTAGTCAAGTGATCTTTAACTAGAATGAGAGCAGTTTGCTCCATTGTTGCTCTTTTCTTCGTTTATTTTTGGTTACCGAGGGGGGGGGCTCCCCCTCTCGAACATAATCAGTTTTCTGTTTTTTGTTTGTTTATCACAATGAAAGTCAAATCTACAAAAACTTCCCATTTCAATCATCCAAAAATGTGCATGACACCAACACATGCATTGTACAAGACATATACAGGACTACTCAGATCAAATAGTACACGTGCACCCAAACTTACTACATCAGAGCTCACATGTGATTATATATGATCTCTTCTACAAAGCGACAATAAGGGTCACTGACCTAACTTAATTATTCTTATACTGTGCCAAGTTTTAATGTTAGACTTTTCTTATCTCAATATATTCATCAGACCTCAATTAGCCTGCAACTCTACTTGTATGGATCAGACCAATGTGCTTATCGGGTTGTGGGTAGTCACCCGACCCGAGTATTGACACTCTGTCACGTATAGGAGATCAGACTAGAGTGTTTGAACCTAAATTTTGATCTATTGCAAAACCATCCAGGGTATATGATACTGTGATGTACAGATAGACAGATGACAGTAAGGGTTAGTCTGTACAGGTCAATCTCAGGCTCTCTACTGTTGTTTAGTCAGTCTACAGGTCAATCTCAGGCTCTCTACTGTTGTTTAGTCAGTCTGTACAGGTCGATCTCAGGCTCTCTACTGTTATTTAGTCAGTCTGTACAGGTCGGTCTCAGGCTCTCTACTGTTGTTTAGTCAGTCTGTACAGGTCGATCTCAGGCTCTCTACTGTTGTTTAGTCAGTCTGTACAGGTCAATCTCAGGCTCTCTACTGTTGTTTAGTCAGTCCGTACTCTGTATGTACAGTATACTACTATGGATTCACTCTTAGCTGCTCTTTGGTTGATCAGTTTAATCCTCATAGTCGTATTTCTAATACTGATCTGGAACGTTGTTGTCATCACACTGGTTCATAGAAAGTATCGTCATGTTCCCGGACCTCCAAGATCAAGGTTAGTATAGTATTATACTATATTATAGTCTCTATATAGTCTTAGTACCCAAACTCAAGCTCGGGCGGATAAACAGACACCCGTGAATTAGCAACAAATGGAGTTGGAGCACATGGATTAATACCTACCCCAAAATACAGCCAGTGGAATTATGAGTGATTTGTCATACAAGAGATTCAGGCAAGAATACACACCGTCACTTCGCCGTAAGCTAAAGAGGCCGACATGAATGTTACTTCCATCTTATCTTGCTCTGAAATAGCAGAGAAAAAAGGCTTAACATGACTCAGTACTCAATGCTATGTGATCACATTGTCTGAATTACTATCTTATTGTAGTTTCTTCTTTGGAAATACTGGACAGATAGTCTCTCTGACTCGTCAAGGTAAAGATACGTTCGTCCTTCCTGCGGACGGAGGAAGGATCAAACCACTTTTCCATGAACTTCTTGTTGAATGGTGAGTCACAGACACCATCAGGGTTACGCTGACTTAGCCTGTTTAACCTAAGCACTGCTGCTGTGATTAATAATGGTTTTACCTCTGTCTGAACAAGAAGGCTCTCTAACTCGTTGGTTTGAAACAACATACTGTTCCAAAATATGAAAAATTGGGTTGAACTGCTTCAAAATTAATTTCTATCGATATTTAAGTGCCAAAAGTAGGTATTGGTAATAATTAACAATGACCAGTAATATGGTAAATTGTTCTTACAGGGGAAAAGAGTACGGAGATGTTTATGTCATATTTATGTTACATCGCCCGCTGGTCATAGTTCAGAGCCCAGCGGCTGTGAAGACAACTTTAATGCATGCCGATAAATTGTTTGAGCACACAACCATCATCTCTTTTCACACTCTGTTTGGACAAAGGTAAAAACTCCTGGCTGATTTAAAAAGTGAAGTACCTTTCTTGAGTCACGCCCCTTGATTAAATGTGACGATTAATTCCAAAGTGGTAAGCCATAGGTCTACTGTAGTTGGTGCAAGTCACGTGTTTGAGTGCCCCAGTGGTTCAGGCTTTTGCTCTCTTCAAGGTAATGAGATATTTGGCTAAAAAAATAATTCAAACTGCTCTCACTTTCCATCAGTAGCATATTTTCACATACTAATGATTGATTCTGATAGAATGACACCGCTACTTAGCAAATGTGAATGGTTGAAAACACTCAACACGCCCTGGTTATAGGGTCAATTTGACAATATTATTTCAATCAAAAATCAATCCTATGCTCGGGAAAATATGCTACTGATGGAATGTGAGAGCAGTTTGAATTATGCTTTAAGCAAAATATCTCATTACCTTGAAGAGAGATAGACCCTCAACCACTGTGGCGCGCATTCACTGGACTTGCACCAACTACAGAGGGTATATGTGGCAACCTGTGTAGTATGTGTGGTATTATTATATAAGCAGAACTTTTTCCTTTTTTTTATCATAGTGGGAACATTTAGGAAATGTTTTTGTAGTCTATTGAATCAGAGATTATCTGCTACATCAGATAATAGTGAATCTTTATTTTGGGTTTAACAAGGTTGTCAACAACTGGATTTAATTAATGTGAGCCACAAACTGTAACACCCCAGGCGGACTATACTGGTAATAAAAGTGTCCCGCTCTGTCATGTACAGATATCCTCATCATTACTCTAACCTCTAACTCTTTGCTCTAATGTTGTAGATTGGTCGGTGACTGCATATTTCTGTTGTATGATTACGATAAATGGATTGCGAGACGAAAGTTTATGGATCCACTGTTCCAAAGATCTCACCTGCAGAATCAGATCGAGTCGATGAACTTTGTTGGAGATGAACTGATCGAGGAGTTGGTTCCATATATAGAATCTGGAGAGAGTGTAGTACTGGGTGATCTATTTCGTAAAATCAATCTAGATGGTGTTATGAGGGTAAGTACTTATATTAGATGGTGTTATGAAGGTAAGTACTTATAATATTATATTATTATTAAATATTGCAAAGAATAAGACATACCTAGAGTAAGTATCACTAGCCTTGCTATGCGGCCAAAAAAAGTTGCCTTGTAAAAAGTCTAAAGTATCACATAGAGTAAGTATCACGTAGAGTAAGTATCACATAGAGTAAGTATCAGAGAGAGTAAGTATCACATAGAGTAAGTATCACACAGAGTAAGTATCAAGTAGAGTAAGTATCACGTAGAGTAAGTATCACATAGAGTAAGTATCACGTAGAGTTAGTATCACGTAGAGTAAGTATCACGTAGAGTAAGTATCACGTAGAGTAAGTATCGCATAGAGTTAGTATCACGTAGAGTAAGTATCATGTAGAGTAAGTATCTCGTAGAGTAAGTATCGCATAGAGTTAGTATCGCATAGAGTAAGTATCGCATAGAGTAAGTATCACTTAGAGTAAGTATCACGTAGAGTAAGTATCACATAGAGTAAGTATCACACATAGTAAGTATCAGAGAAAGTAAGTATCACATATTGTAAGTATCAGAGAGAGTAAGTATCACATATAGTAAGCATCAGAGAGAGTAAGTATCACATAGAGTAAGTATCAGAGAGAGTAAGTATCACATAGAGTAAGTATCACATAGGCTATGTATCATGCAGAGTAAGTATCAGATTTGTATTTTATAGATAATGTTCTCGATGAAATCAGCAGAACTAGAAAACGAGTTTCATCAGATAGCTTATACCTTTGTCACTCATGTCACTGAAGGGCTTCAGATGTCTCAGATTCCATTCTTTGAGGTGAGCTGGATAAAGTCATTAACCAATAATATGTGAATTGTCTGCTGTATTAAACCTTCTGTTTGAGTTAAAGAAATCATCTCAGAGAGGGAGAGAGAGAGAGAGAGAGAGGGGATCATCAGAGTTGTTCGGCTTTGTGTGAATGTTTCACCCAAAGTTGTGCCAGGTGATTTTTACATTCATTCCTGATACCATAATATTGCCATTGATACCCTCATTTTATCTTTACGTGTTTATAGTGGAATCCACTCAATCGCAGCTTCAGAGAAGAATTCCGTCAGGTAGTCGTCAGAATGCGTAATGTGGCGGCCAAGACAATACAAGAGAGGATAACTATCGTCCAGACAGATGATGATGTACCTAATGATTTGCTTACTGCTATGGTTAAATCTTACTGTAAGTTGACCTCAAATAAGAGTTGTGCGCAGCTTCACACGCCTGCTTATTGCCTGGTAAAGCAGTAGGTTGCAGCTTACATACTATAATGAATGAAATCCCTCCCAATAGGGTCTAGGAGAGGCAGCTCTTCATTTAGACTGGATCAGGATCAGGCAAAATACCAGTAATTCAACTTAAACTGCTATCTCCTGATTTAACTTAGTATTTTATCAAGCTGAATCCACTCTACCACTACTCTATTACCTTTTAGTGACAGACGAGAATATCTACCCTAACTTTGAGACGATGGTAGATGAGTTTATTAATATGATAGCCGTCGGTATGGATACGACAGCTAACACAATGGAGTATATATTCATGGAGTTAAGCAGACATCCTCATGTTCTCAGCAGGTCTGTTCTGTATTTTCTAATACAATCAAGCCAGTGAAATAATATAGAAGTTCTGATATAAATATTGGCTACAAGGACAGATTTCAAATGTAAGCTAATTTTTTGTGTATAAAACGCTTCATCCATTCTGCAACCCGTATTGAATAAGTTGCATGAAATATTACACCCTGGGTTGGGATCAGACAAACGTCTATAGCGGCAGTAACCAGGAACTGTGCTATCAAGGCTAGTTTATAGATAGATGCCTATCGTGTTACTAATCATTAAATGCAAGAGCCAATTGTAAGCCGTCTCAGCCAAATCTTACATAACTTGATCGATCATGTGTAACTGCTCGACTATAACATGACACATTTTCACTTGGGTTAGGTTGGCGTATCGTTTTGATTCAATAAGCCCTTTTTTATTTAAGATTAAAGTCTGAGGTAGATGAGGTTGTTGGGAGGAAGAACGAGATAACATGCGATGACATCACAAAGCTGCACTATCTGTCAATGGTCATAAAAGAGACGCTGCGCTTACATCCACCGGCGGGTATGTTCAAGAAAGCATTGAGAAACACCGAACTGGATGGCTACTTTATCCCTGCAGGAACTACAGTGATGGTAAGTGATAACATTGTTACATGTGGCCCCTCAGAGAAGCAACCCTGTGTCCTGTTATCCCTGTGTCCTGTTATCCCTGTCCTATTCTATCTTGTGGCATCACAAGTCATGAAGTTGCAGTGAAGCATCCCTCTACTATTCCCTTTTGTATCACGGCTGTTTAGCACCAAGGAGCACTCCTTGCTAGCACCTCTTGGTGCAGAGTCAACAGTCTACTGATCATTGCTCTATTGTGCCTGACTGTTGGATAACTCTGTTATACCCTTAATTAAAATAAAGATCATAAGCAATCATAAAACAATTAAGATCTATGTAATCGTATCGTTGGCGGTAAGATCAATGAACTGTCTGATACAATCCAGCAAAAAAATAAAATGTTAGAGTAGCAAGGATTTTCGCATTATAGACAGTTTTCTGAGCTCTGATTTTTGCCTCAATTCGGAGTTGTCCTCTCTCCAGTTTGGTACTTTTAACCCACGCCGCATAGGAGAAACGTGCTGAAAGAGGGTAATCTTGAAAACCGCTTATGTTAGGAAAAAATTATTTTTGATTCAGAATCTGCACCATAGAAAACCCTGCGAGGCAGGATTTCCAAATCGTTGGAGGCTTGAATGTTGATAAATCTTAATTTTATGGACGAAGTTCTTGAAAAATTCCATGAAATTTGTCCGCAAAACTGGCAGAAATTGATATAATTGACTATCCTAATACCAAAAATATTTCCCAAACTATGTCCATATCAGTTTTCTATGGTGCAGATTCTGAATCAAAAATCATTTTTATCCTAACCGAAGCGGTTTTCAAGATTACCCTCTTTTCCTGTGCTGAATGGGTTAAAAGTACCAAACTGGAGAGAGGAAAACTCTGAATTGAGGCGTAAATCAGAGCTCAGAAAACTGTCTAATGTTTGGTGACTTTTTTTCGCTCTGAGAATTTTGTAGATACTTGGATTTTGTACTCTAAGATTCTTATTTGTTTGTTTTCATCAACTTGGGGTTAAACGAGATTCTATGTTAATTTTTTGCAGGTTAACTCGTTTGCTGCTAATCGTAGCGAGAAGCTCATTGATGAACCGTTAAGGTTCAATCCTAGTCGCTATGATCAAGATCAAGGTTACAAGTAAATATAGTCCAAAAAAAACTTCAGTTTTGTGTTTATGATAAACGCATGTGTATACAAAACCCAATCCAGTGCCTCATATCACTTTCCCAAAAAGTGTTTTGAAAAAAATAGAAAAAACTGCTGAATCACAGTCCTGTGTTCTACCACGTATATGTAGTAAAACCAGATGAGGATGTGCTATTTTTTTTTTCCGGTTTATGCCATGAAAGCTTGAAATTGATTAAAAATTAAAAAACAGCCTACTTTACCCATATATCTCCATCATACATCAATGAAAATCAATAAGCTTCAGCGGTCTGGGTGGCCGATTGGCCCAAGTTAAATTCCCGGTTGTAACCAAAAAAAAGCAAAGACATGAATGTAAAAAATCCCATATTTTTATATATACCACAATTATAACATCTTTGTTGCGCGAGAGGCCTGAGTTTAAATCCCGGTGAAGACAGATTTTGTTTTTTACATATCATCTCTTTCACTACTTGGTGGTTTATACCCATAGAGTTATTATATACTCTAGAGTGGTCAATGTGTACAAAAATAGCATCAGTTTTTGTCCTACTTAATTATTTCGAAATCCATGACGCGACGCAATCTGGTCGTGCATGGCCAGTGTCTGTATCATGTAATTTATCATTGAGAATTTAGGAATTGGGTATGAAAATTTAAGTTTTAGAGCGCTTATAGCCATTTTTTCGGAAAAATTTTCATGGCACACTATGTGGAACACTTGTAGGTATTTTCACTTGCAGCCATTGGAAAAATTTTCTATTTTTATCCCCTCAAAATAAGCCAAAACCCCAACCACAAACACATCATTGTGATGAAAAAAAATTACCGGTCTAGCTTGTTTTTTCTACTGCCACTTGCCAGCCATATAAGCTGTGTCCTGTCTCTCTTACTCATATGTTACACATTCAGTGGGTGTTTTTAATTTTTGATTAAATGAAGTACGAGTAGCCTGTGAACAAGTGATCGGAGGTGTAAAAATTTGCAGCTTGCCTCGTTTTCAGTCACAATGTACATAATGTCAAGATTCAGATTTGCTCTCCAGATAACGTTACTTTATTGAGGGTATTATTATCAGTTTTTTGTTTCTTATGTCAAAGATGAGCAATTAAGAT